>LQRL01095917.1:0-12213 GCA_001703475.1 Hydroides elegans | reverse complement strand
AGCTATAAAGCAAGTATATTGCAGAATCAAAGGAATTTTAAATGGGACATGTTCTATCATAGCAGATCAATAATACAATTAATATATTGTGACCCAAGACGTAGCAAAAAAATCAATAATATAATAACAGTTATTGAGCAAGCTCCTCGCGATCGGAACCACAATGTATTTTTTCTTAAATTCTTTGATTTATTTAAAGCTGGCTTATTAGTATCAATATACCTGATAAGATGCATAAAGAAAATATAAATTTAAACACCTCTCACGAAGTGTTGTCATACTCAGTCGACACGCAAAGTAACAGCGAGATAATTGTAAGATCAAATAATATCACACAAACTCATTATTAATTAACTATCTTTTTCCATTTTTGGTTTATATTCATAATTTGTCATTATAGGTTTATGACGAAATAGTTTTTTTTTCTTCAAACAATTAAACAGAGAAGCAAAAATGACATCAAAACTCAACTGTTGAAAGCTTGTTAATTGATAATATTGCAAATCGATGAAATAAATCGTTTTTCCTATCAAAGAAATTCCTCCATTCTTTACAAAAATGCATAAAACAAATAAAAAGTTGCAAAAAATGTTTTGTTGAAATGTCTTTATTTAATGTGACAGCCCAGATGCCTTTGTCTGTTGGATTCATTGTGAGAAATGTTGGAATACTGTAGGAAATTCAGCAAATTAAGAGGGGTGTCACACATTGCTTCATATTTCGATAAAGCATGGGCAATGCATTTGACCATCACCAAAGATAAAACTTCAATCTAAAGGTCGAGTTACACTTTACATGGCATTTAAAACATGGCAATATCTGAGGATGTCGCTTATATGGCGGTTCTGTTTTTCTCATTAGGATCTGGATATATTCTACGATTGCAAACAAACCCAACCACAAAGAAATGTGTTGCTGCAAGTATAGGATTTTCCATGGTTATTCTATTATGTGGTCAAGAAGTTAGTCATTCATTTATTGCAATTTTAGTAAACGGTTGCATCGTGAAGTGTATCAATCCAAGGTGAGTTCGTAGACGAATTTTTCTTGCAACACAAAGAAGTGATGTATCGATCAAACATCACAATTCATTTTTACTTGTTTGAAATGAAATTATGATGTATCTATGGCAATTGTAATTCTTTAACAAATTAGATTTTAGTTTTCATAAAAAAATATATTCATTTGATATTTCGTCAATGGCTTATTATGCATCATAGTGAACTATTTATCGACGTTTAATCAACTTTGACAATGTTATACAATAAATTAATTAAATCACAAAATTCCAAACGATAATTAGATTGTTATATATGCATAATTACACAGTGGATAAAATTGGAACCATGAGGCATAGTATATTTTGTTTCCAGAAAATGTCATCTTATTAGTTTTGCGTGGAGCTTTGGATATCTCTTATTTTTCCACTCTACAACCTACTTTGGACTGCCCAAAGTTCTTGACCCTTCAAATGTTGTGCAGCTCATCCTCACACTAAAGGTAATGTAATCAATTAAGCATGATGTTTTGTTCAAGACTTTTAATGTGAAGCACGCTCAGTAAAAATTAGAATTCAGAACTTTATACAAGATAACTTTATTAGTTTTGAATATGTGGTAATGTTAGCTGACGAATAATCTCGTATGACTATTACATATTGCACAAAGCCGTTCACTTTTTAAAATCTTTCGAAATTGTGATTCTAATAACAGATGTTGCTGTCTGTCATTTATTCTTGGTATAATTACAGATGGTAGGACTAGCATATGAAATTCGCGATACATGCATTTTAAAGGAAACAACAGCCAGTAAAGAAAATAATTTGGAGACAGAGTTGAAATATCATTTCATAAGAGTTGAACCTTCTTTTATTGATATTTTTCTTTATGGATACTGTTATATCGGAATCTTTACAGGTGGGAAGTATAATAGACAAATTGCTTTTTACTTAATTGAATTTGATTACATTTAAAATTTAAAAAATGTCTTAACAACATCGAATAACCAAAATAAAAGTCATTCAATAGCAATTTCCAGCGATTGAATATGTAAATATGTGTTCTAATTAAAACATACTTAATGAGATGGCCGCGTTCAGCCCCATCTAAGAAAGGGTTTCGCTTTTAACAATAAGTATTTTAATGTGTTCTTGGATGTCACACGGGTAGAATTCAAGTTACTTTGATTGCAGAATAAAATGATCATAGCCAAATCGAGAGAGTAGATAGCTTTAATCTAGTTGGTCTTGCTTATCCATGCCAAATGAGAATAGCTAGGAGTACATTTAACCCAGAGAATTGTCTTAGATGTATATATGTAAACAGTGTTGCTAAAATATAATCGATTTAGTTCCCTAATGCGACTTTTTTCAAGGACCATACTTTAAGTACCGAACATTTCAAGACATGATGCATAATAGCCATATCAATAGCGTGGATATATGGAATCCTATATTAAGAACCATAAGAAAGTTTCCATTATACTGTGTATGTTTCTTCACACTGGCATATTTCTTTGATGTTAAGGTTAGACAATTTTTATATCATTCAGTTTGAGAATATAGATATTAGCAAGGACTTTTTACTATAATCATAACTGATGATGATAAATAATTGTAAGTGATTCAATGCAAAATTTGCTTGAACGTCATAAAATATTGTAATTATACAATACATAGACAGTTTATATAAAACTGAGCAAATGATGCAAATGATGCAACATTTTGAATATTATTAATCTTATTAAATCGAAATTGCAGTATGTTTCAACTGACGAGTTCTATGAGCGACACATTTCAATTCGTTTTTCTTACATGATTATCATCTTTGCAATGATGCGCCTACGATACTATACCGCTTGGGTTCTCTCAGGTATTATCAACTGTTTAACATAACGTGTATTTTATATATTTTACAACATTCATAATAAATGGTAATTTACTCCAATGTGTTTTGTTTAGCATAGTTTATTGTGTTTGATGATATCTTTTATAATTACAGACTGTATTTGTATCAATGCTGGACTGGGCGCCTATCCAGTAAATAGTAAACCAAAGTGCGGTCTTGGACCAACTAATTTTAAAGAGTTAAAAGAAATGTACGTTTTCGCTATAAATGGCACTTAAAATCCCCACTCAGCAAGGGTCCCTGTCATTTCGCTTTTTGACGTGACGTAGAAAGTATGTTACTAGTTGAGCCCATATAAAAGTTTTCTGGACGTCCTTGTACGCCATGACGACTTCTTTACGAATGTGCTCCGACGTTACGTCAACGACAAAAAACATCCAAAAACACATTTTCACTCGTCATCGCTCGACGACTTGCCGATTGGGATCTATATAGATTCTAAAATGATTATATTGAAGTTTTGACCTCAATTATGAAAGTTTTTAAAATATAAGATTTTTAGAAAACATATTTTTTGTATGAAAAAGTAATGAAATAAAAGCGTCTTTATCATTTGCTATAGGAAGCAATGTGTTCTCAATATATAACCTTTTGACAAACCTTTTAGAAGTCAAATATTTTAAAAAATATATAGCTTTTAATGTTTTACATAACATTTTTAGAGTTTAAAATTTTTGGTTTGCAGCATATTATATTCATAAAATACTAAAACATATAACAAACAGCCATTTAACTCGTCTTGAAGTTAAATGTGTAATAAATGATGTTTTTACTAAAATCACATAATAAGCGAGAAATTTCTACATGTTTTTTTTCATTTATTAAACTTCACTTTGCAGTGAAGATAGAGCAAGTAAAGTCGTGTATAGTTTTGAGACAATTCAAAACATCGATGAGTATGGATTCGAATGTGCTGTGACTTTACGTGACAGTGTTCGACATTGGAACAAGTCAGTTCAGTATTGGTATGCGCATCACGTCTTCAAACGACTCCCAATAAAGTCGTATGTAGCTAAGTATGTATCAAATAATGCCTTATTATAAATGCATAGCGTCATAATACCAGCAATTGGATTTGTAAATGTATTGTAAATATGAATAGAACTCATTTTTATATTTTATCATTTAAAACGAAAACTAATCAAGTTGATAACAAATGAAATCAGACAACTTGTGAATAAAGGCATATTCTATTTCATTCAAAATCAATTAACTTGTAATTTATAGAAATGATTTATACTTAAAGTCATTATTTGACACAATAATTAGTACGATGATTTATATAACATGTTTTTCAGGGTTGTTCTCACATTTATTATCAGTGCACATTGGCACGGAATATATCCCGGCTATTATATGTCTTTTATGACTGTTGTTCTATATATATTTGCTGAAGACCTAATCGTTACAAACTTATACAATCCAGCTGGTAAAACGCAAAAATATGTTCTAAGCTGGTTTTTATGGTTTATGAAAATGCGAGTGTATGATTTTATGTTCATGGCATTCTTTTTACTCTCTTATGAACACAGCATTAGATACTGGTCATCTATATATTATGTTATTCACGTATGGTCTTTACTTGTTTTATCATTCTTTCTTGTGTTTAAGCATGTATTTAATTATAAAAAGAATAAATAAATTCATTAATTCAATTTTGAAAATAAGTTAAGTAAGTACGATGAATACATTTTTCTTTAATAAGTTTCCTATATGTAATGCTACATTTATGTCGCGATGATTTATTTGTATTTAGCAATAAACGGCAAAGGGTTGATTTCGATAAGTTAATTGATAACAAATGACTAAGTATTGAACCTTATGTTTTCGTACCATCCCATATAATTTTCGTCAAAGACTATGAATGGGTATAATCGAATTCTTAAATGGTCTATTATAACCGCATTACATTCGAGAAAATAAAATGCCTTTTTTGACAAGATAAAACTAAATTCAACACAGATGTGCGATTGCAATACATTTTCTGTTCGTTAGTTGAATGCAGAAATATAAAAAAAAAACGTTGCGTGTCAGCTGTGTTCATCACAAATGAATGAAACCTTTATCTTAGTTTGACTAAAGATGTATCAAACATTTTCTCTATATAGTAGAATCAATCTGGTTTTATAAAGTGTTAATATTATTTTTAATCAAGTTACGGTTGATCTATCAAAATAAAAAAGTTAGTTTAAGATGCATGAACTATATTTTTTTCTGTTCCATCATACATTTCTCTCATCAATATAATTATTTTTCTAAATAAAAACTCTAAATCTAATGCGCAATCGTAAAATATAATTTTAGGTACAATAGTCTTTACCCGAAGGGGAAATGATACAAATATAAACAACTTTGACTTAGTGATGTTCATAAAAAATGAATGAAATCATTTTCATAGTTTGAATTTAGATTTAATCAAACAGTATATATTGAAAGATGCAAATCAGGCTTTAATAAGCATTTATGTCAATTGTTATGTGCGTTATGGTTGAAATAGAATATACGCAGCATGACTCCGCATGATAACCGCATGCTAGACCGTGACCTACAAGGCTGATCTTAATAGATCTCGGTAAAAAACGGTCAATTTACATGCAAAACAACACAGCATTTCAATTCTAATATTGATCAATCTATATGAAGAACACAATGCATCTTGACAAACATATGTTCGATTTACCCTCTGTACATGGCGTATACATCAATTTTCAAAGTAAATACATTAATAAATGAACTTTGAAAATAAAATATCAACATTTTTTCATTTTGAGATTTAAATATTTAATCTGTAGAGCCTCATGAATATTGGTCAAAACTAATATTCCCTGTAAATATTTTTTTAAATTATTGAAATATAAGACACATGATCAATGAGTGATATGCGTATCCCCAATTTCCTTTTCCACCTAAAACGGTTTATTTGATGTTCAACACTGTCATTTGAAACCTACAAAATAGTTCATTTTTTAATAAACTCTGCATATACTGAATAATCCAAAGAAAACCTTACAACATATTTGTTCGATAAAAAATGCAAGATCATCTTCACTCTTTTTATACACGCGTTTTATATACATAAATGAATAAAACGGAGTTGGAACCACTTTGCTTGTATAATTTGGTTTAGATAATGACAGTGTCAAATATAAATAGAAACTATTAATTATAACTAAGTAATTAATATTTATAATAACTAAGCAATTAGAATATCATAGTATTTATTATCAAATAAAAAAATTAAAATAAAATATTATTTGTGTGGCGGCCAAGAGCTGCTTAGACAATATTAAATCACACAAGTCATTTCTCTTTGGGGTAAAGGGTTCAGAAGATTCATGTAAAAGTATCGTTTGATACAAGTTTCAAACTTTCATCACGGGCCATTTTTTTATTAAATTTATTTTGACACTAAATATTATGTCATTCAATAAGTAACACTTACTGATTCAATTGTGATAGATTGTTCGATTATGTTCAATAATATGAAGATTTTACAATTATAACGTCTGGTATGTATTTAAATGTGTTGTAGCAATTACCGATTAATTGGAGTACAAGGGCGGACCTAATCTTTTAATCTGTTTTTTTTTCAAATATTTATCTGCTAGAAATTCGTAATATATTTCGTTAAGATTCTAAGGATGTTTTATTATTTCAATTTTAGTCAGTCGAAGTTTACAGACAATTTAGACCTTGTGATAATGCCTTTGAAGCGTTCAATAATCAAACGTATTAAAAATATAACACAGATTTCCTTCATAAGTTTGAAATTAAAGAATGAATGGAATATACTTAACTTGACTCATCAATAAACCATGAAAAAACATTGATTGCTTGTAAAGAAAAACAAATCAATACATTCTTTTTTTAAACTAATTAAATCAATTCGATTTTTAAAAATTCAATGCACAAAATAAGATTCTTTGAATTGAGACGACTGTGGCACTATTTATGAAAAGAGAAAAGACAATAGCAACGTATCAACGCCTTACAGAGTATATGCAGATCTATTTCTATTGTCCAAAATAATGACCGTACTAACCAGATGAATATGCATGTTTGACCTCTTGCTCAGATGTTTCAATTTCTTAATACTATATCTGCGTCAGCAATCAAAAATAAAGCCCTATCTATGTTAATATTGAAACAAATATGATATTTGAATGTTGAACATTATTGATAACATAATAATTAAAACCGAGTTTTATTTATAATTTAAAGCACAAGGAAAACATGGCAATAAATGACGATTTTATTTACATAGCAATAGTATTTATTTCATTGGGATTCGGTTATATTCTCCGAATGTTAAGCAATCCGATCCAAAGAAAGCTTGTTGCAGCCGGAATCGGACTTTCGATGGTTCTATTGTTAACTCGCCAAGATATCATTCATTCATTCATAGTAATATTAGTCAACGGATGCATCATCAAGGGTATTAATCCAAGGTTAGACTTCTGACCGATTGTTTGACATAAATAAGCGGTTTAATTTATGTGTGCGTTAATATTTAAACAAAAATGTGCGACAAGCAGTTTAAAAGTGTGTTAAATTGCATATTCCTAATTTCATCTTGGCCTAACACATGTCATATATTCATTTGTAACTATGTTAACCAAACTCAGCAATCGGATTTTATATGTTTTTAATACAGACATTCAACATTTTGTCATGAACCTTTTTCCATCATAGTGGCATTATATTAAGAATTTTTTTTTAACCTTTCAATATGTTTGGCTTGTATACTCTCGTTTTGTATTATCTACTTGAATGTTGATTCTAAAGCATTGAACATCAATAAGATAATGTATTTGATTGCTGCAAAACTGCTGCAAACGAGGCATGACGTCTTTCGATATCCCATCGGCTCATTGGGGAAAATGACTGACCACAGACCAACATGGAAAACAAACCACTAGCTGGAACAGGGTACTACGATAGTGTCTGGATCCAAACACTATTAAGAAAGAATAAAGTTTGAGGAACCCGAAAACAGTCTGCCGAAATCCATCGTCTGCCGAAGCCGGACGGATGTTGATTGTATTATAAAATAATAAATATAATGGGATTCCAATTACATCGTTAATTTTATTTTCAGGAAATGTCATCTTGTGAGTTTTGTGTGGAGCTTTGCTTATCTTCTATTTTTTCACTCTTCCACCTACTTTGGCTTACCGGAAGTACTTGACCCTACAAATAGTATACAGCTTTTACTCACCCTAAAGGTAGTATATTTTATTAGTATGAATATGCATTTTAGCTATTTTTATTCATTGAATTGTAAGTAAAATCATCGATCAATTATTTTATAGGTAAATATAAATATTCAATTTGATTTTTTTGCTGATCAAATCCTGCAGAAGTGTTGTCTACTGTATTTAAACATAACAAGTCGGCAAATGTTGAAATTTATATTGGTTCCTTTGTTACGAGTTCACTTATCATCTAAACAGATGGTCGGACTAGCTTATGAGATTCGCGAAACACATATTCTAAGGGAAGCTGCAGCAAAAGTAGAGAATGATTTAGATACTCAACTGAAGTATGATTATCGAAATATAAAACCTTGTTTTATTGATGTATTTCTCTATGGATATTGCTATATTGGCATTCTCACAGGTTTGATATAAAAGTACATTTTTTTATTGATCATATCAAGATTGAATCATTTTGCAGTAAATGCAGTAACAAACTATATTTCAAAAAGGTGTTTAAATGCTAATATGATGCTTATTTAAAACAATTGGTGATAAAATATCGAAAGATGATACCTTACATTCTTTTATTTCAAAACTTAACCACATTAGAATGAATCTCACGCAATTTGTTTGGTATGTCGTATTTATAGTGAGTATGTAGCTTGATAAATAATTGAGCTCTACCTTCAAACTGTTATTTTATTTCTGAAATATGGATGGTTTGAAATTATCAAAATCTGTTTAATATAACAACTAAATTGGTTGATTGTGTTATTGCTGCATAACAAAAAATAGTCACAATCAAATGAAACTACACATATGAATCAAAAGATGCAAAATCCAATTTGCCGGTAAGACAATAAAAGAATAAACATGCATTGGGTTATACATTTTGATTATTTTAATGTTTAATATGCCGCCAATTGTTTTACACCTGAACGAATAGTGTTCGCCTTGATACAAAATTTTTGTTTGATTGCCTTGAATTATTTCAATATACATTTAGAACCCATTTTTAGGACCATACTTTAAGTTCAGGACTTATCATGACATGATGTATAATAGTCACATGAACGACATCGATATTTGGACTCCTTTATTAAAACAACTTAAGAAGGTTCCATTTTATATGATATTTTACTTCGCCTTTTCTCATTTCTTTGATGTCAAGGTAAATTTTTCGTTACATTTTTCAGTATTGATATCGTACACAACGATAATTTTTACATGATTTCATAATTTTTACATGATAATTTTCCCAGATAGTGAGTCGTTATTTTCATTCATACGCGCCATATTTCAATATCATTCTATGTTTATGGAGAATCCAAAAAATATTAATATCTATAGCCGTACCTAAATTTTTATCTATAGCTGTTTATATATGTGTATAAACGCTTAAAATTATTCTCAATTCAAGCTAGTGAAAAGTTTTGTGAATGATATTAAGTTAAACTGTTGGTATTATTCAGATAATTAGAATGAAGACCCATAAGAATATATATTTCTCTATCTTATATTCAATTTTGATTGCAGTATGTTGTAACTGACGATTTCTTTGAACGTCACCTTTTAATTAGAATGTTTTACATGGTTATCGTTTATGGAATAATGCGCATACGATTCTACTTTGCTTGGGTTCTATCTGGTATTGTGATACTATATTTTAATCAATCATTGTTTGATCAAATATGTAATAATTTTGTTATGCCATTGACAAAAGCAGTTTCTGGTTAGTTGTATTCAAAGGATTTGGCGCAGTCTACGACTTTTGATATCGAAGGGTAACATAATATATATTTCAGAATGTATTTGCATTAATGCTGGAATGGGTGCATATCCGGTCAATAGTGAACCAAAGTGTGGGCTTGGACCAACCAATCTTAAAGCTTTGCAAGAAATGTAGGTTAATCCTCCTATAAAATTTTTATCATCAATCAAAACAGATACAATGTTTTAAAAACCAGTTTATGAAAAAAAAGTTAGATACATTTAGAAGAAACATATCTTTTTGAAATATTTTTTTTAATATATCAAAAGGATTTTTTTTCAGTAACGATGGGAAGTCAAGTAAAGTCATATACACTTTTAAGACAATACAAAACATTGATGAATATGGATATGAGTGTTCTATGACTTTACGAGAGAGTATTCGGTCGTGGAATATGTCGTTTCAATATTGGTTTGTGCATCATGTTTACAAACATCTCCCATTTAGTTCGTCTATTACAAAGTATGTATCCAATATTGATTTATTATTCACAACTTATAATTAAGATAAAATTCCATGAGAGTGCTGTAGAATGATAATTATTAAAAAGTAAAATCCTATCCTTATACACGTTATTGCTTATTCATTTGATATTATGTAAGCATTGATCAATGCATAGTTTTATTGTCAAATGATTATTAATCATTAAGATGTATACTCGTTATTTCATTTTCCAATTCGGTATAAATGATTGCCTTAATTACAAAATGGACATGTACTATAATGCTTACTATATACACGTCAAGCCTTAATTCAAAACTATGCACATTAATGTTGATATATGAATGACATTAATAAACAACTTATTAAATTGATGTTGCGTATTTTTTTCAGGTCAGTCATAACATTTCTTGTGAGTGCACACTGGCACGGAATACATCCAGGATATTATATGTCCTGTGTGACCATTGTTCTATGTATGTATGCCGAAGACATATTTGTGAAACAACTATACGAACCAGCTTGTATCAAACAGAAATATTTCCTAAGCTGGTTTATATGGTTTATAAAAATGCGAGTCTATGATTATATTTTCATAGCCTTCTTTTTGCTATCTTACGAACAAAGTATCAGATACTGGTCATCTATATATTATGTTATTCACGTATGGGCTCTACTCGTTTTCTCATTGTTTTTGGCATCTAAGATCATGTTGAAGTACAAAAAAGTATAAGATTCTTAAAGAAAATTACGTTTTTTATATATTGTCATGTTATGTCATATTGTCATATTATCATGTTGTTATGACCATGTTTGATTCCGTAACGATCAAGTTAAGGATACACTTTCTGACTGGCATCTTTGTCCACGATTAATCTAGTAGTTTTGTAGTCTTTTTTCTTTATCAATTTATTTGATTCTATATCCAAAATTCTTAAGGGATGTCCGTATTTATCAATTATTCTCCCTCAATCTCTGTGCGTTTACAGAAGAAGCTCTCATAATAATCATTGAGGTGTGTTCATGTCAATTTTCAGCCGAACATATTAATAAAATATTGTATATGCAACTATACCACAAATTAACAACAATATATATATAACAAATGTACGCAACATTGAAAGACCACAAAATAGTTGCTCTATCATAAAGTGTAAATAAAAATAAATCACAAAAAAATAAATGCAAGTTAAGTTAACAGTAACTTTGCAGTATCTTATCTCTGATAGCAACTGAACACATTTGGGAAAAAATGTTTTGTTTAATTGTTTTTTATGTGATCAAAGTATGGCCCTGTGTAAATTATGTAAACCAATTACATATACCACAATCTTTAGAGTTTTTTTTGCACAAACTAACATTTGTAAGTGAATAAATATGCATCAATATTAAATTTGCTAGTAATGAATAAATCTATTTCACACATGTTGCTATACATAAAAGATTTTTATATACAAAGAAACCCTATATTTTGATGTTAAACATTTAACAACGACATATACCAGTTCACTGAGTTATCAATATTGCAAGGTATGAGAAGGTTTTTTTTCCTTACACTACCATTATTGAACCCATTGGAACCAATGGTTAGAAATTTAAGAGCGAACAGTAAGTTGCAGTTATGAAAGCATATATTACGAAATAAATTCCTTGGGTAAACTAATCGGTCAGTTTTTGAATCGTCCACAATTTGTCATAAAGTTGTGAAATCACCCTAATATGAATATACTTTAACCAGCACCGAAATTAAAAAAAATGTATACATCAAAGTTTTCAAAAAGATGTTTTTTTTTAAACAACTTAACTGTTTCTCTGATATTTATCCTCTTTTTACCAGCAAAAGAACGCGTTTTGCATAAAGATATATTGTGAATGAAATTTTATATCAGTCATATAA
>LQRL01095914.1:0-12347 GCA_001703475.1 Hydroides elegans | reverse complement strand
ATTATGCAAAAAAGGGGGGGGGGCTTACAATATGGGGTTACCCTTTGCACATTTTCCTACCAATGATCAAAATTGCGAAAATTGGAATGATAATAACACATCATAAACACGTAGCAAAAACATTTACAACTGTATATCCTGTTGTAAGTTAACTTATACATACCTTCATTTTCGTTTTTACCAGTCTTTCCCTTTTTTGGTATCGTTCCACCACTCATTGTAAATATTATTACATTCTTTGCATGTTCAAACAAAATTACAATAGTGAGCCTAATTTTGTTAAAATAATAAAAGAGTATCAATTATATAATATGTTTCCTTTTTCATGAACAAGGATGTTATAAAGGTGACAGATGAATGTATTGTTAAATGTTAGCTGATATTATCTGTCGAGTTTTTTTACCACTTTTTCACTCTCTTCTCATCATAAGATTTCATATAAAGCTAGAATCAATTTGTCACTTATATCATGTTGATAAAATAAAGTAGAATATTGATGTATCTAAAAACCAACCTAACATAGGCCGTGATTACACGTAAGCAAAAGGCAGCATTTTTTTATGAAAAGGTTGTTTTCACGTCAACTTGCATCAATCGTGAAGAGCACCCCACGAGCTGTTCTCCAAAAAAGGTGTTCCCTTTTGCAAAATTAAAGTGTCATTATTGTGTTGCTCTTCGTAATTGTAATGTTGTTTAAATTTGATTTTACGACTTTTTGAAAAAAAAATGTCGTGGGGAGCCCTTCAATTGTGCTTTAAACATAAGATCAAAAACAGGTTGCGTGAAAAGTAAGTGTAACCAAGACCTTAATGAGATCAATCCGCCCCCACAAAATCACAATAAAGAAACAATTGCTAATAATAGTGGTGAATTAAAACAAAACTTGAGAATAAAAAATGCTTATCTTTTCTCTTCAAAATATAACGAGGTAAAAAAGAAACTTCACAGTTCACCACTTAGAAGATATTTTTGGATTAATGAATGACAATATATGAAGTTGATGTGATAATATGTTCACTATCTTGAGTTATTGATATATGAATATAACATGCAAAAATAAATTATGTTGAAATATTTTATTTGATTTCTCGTCATCCGGAAAACATATATATGGACCTAAATAAGAGCGTTCATTTTATGTTGTTTAACGGTATTGCTGAGTGGGCTAATGGAGCGAGCATTCGTGTTTTCTATAAAGAGCACCTTACGAGCCGTAATTAACTTTTTTCTTAACATTTTGAAGACAATTTCTAGCTAAGAAATGGACAGAAATGGGTATATGTTAATTTATATATGTATTCTTATAATATATAATGCGAGGAGGCCATTGAATATCAATATAAGTTTATACAATAGTCCAATAAAAAGTTATGGTTTTTTACATACATGTCTGATTGATCATTTTTTAAAAAATCATTTCAATTCGCGCAATACGTCATTTTTAAGGTTCGAAGATATATTCACTTTAAAGATGATTTATAAACATTTTGAAAATTATTTTTTGAAAGACCTTCTCTTATGCTCAATGCATTAAATAAAGATATCTGTCTAGATTAAATGCTAACAAGTACGGGCCCCAATCGGCAAGTTCGTCTGCACCACGTCACTTTTGGTTGAGACGTCAAAAGGACGCTCCTACTTGGGTCCATATGAAATTGTGTCGGACGTCCTTAACGTCCCGACGTCGAACAAACATCTTACTAACGTCCAACGTCGTCGCGACGCTGCTACAACGGCGTCCCTTCGTTCGCGACTAGAAATGACACAGGGAAAGCCTTTATATCTACTATAATCGAACGTGTTCTCGACGTTGCACGACGTCTTGCCGAATGAGGTGGTGCTGTTCATTCAATCTTTTATGGACATAGAAATCCAATTGAGAAATCAGTTCAAATTAAAAATGAGTTTAAAATGTATCTGGCAATGAAAATAAACCCCGACATAGACTTTCACATCATATTCTATCACGACACATATAGCAACGACGGAAAATAATGCCTGAGCACAATCAACAGTTTATATCCACCCGGTATGAACCCAAATAAATGCGGATAATATAATTCTGCTTCTCCCAAAGAGGTACTCCTTATAAGGCGCGAACATAAATCTTCCATTGTGGCACTACCCATCATTATAAACATCTTCGCGGCCTGCATGAGTACTTGGAGGTCTGGTGAGGCGACATCCGGGTTGTTTTGGGCGTCAATGATAGAAGATTGGACCTTCTCAGTTACTGGAAAAATAAGAGAAACATAAGAAGCATAAACATATTTATGAAAGAATTGCAAGCGCAGATCCAGATATTATTACATGTTTGAAGCAATATCCCGGACTTGTTAACCCGGTCAATATTACTATTGATAATTCCCGGTAGAACCGCCCCTTTTTAATTCGAAATTCCAAACATGAATTTCATGGGATAAAAGCGTCCATACCAAAATGGTCATCGTCCCTGTGGACATGGAAAAGTAATGATAGCCAATCGGACTTGGGCATTATTATTCCCTTCATTCTTGTCAATAACCATTTTTGTACGGACCCTTCGGGTATTGCTGTTATTCTGGCTATGGATCGTATTTATTTTCAATTTGATGTACACGAATCATTAATACAACTAATATAATATAACTAAATTAAATTAACAATGAAAAAAAAAACAATTATTTATATACTCACATATCGGTCCGACGACGCCATAAGTAACAGTTATATTCGTCCCCGTGTACTCGAATAATTCTCTCAAAGAGCTGAAATAACCATCGAGCGCAAACTTGGAACCGCAATATGAAGGTCCGGAACGCATGGAAAACTTGCCTGAAATGTGAATACTGAAATATACATGTACATATAAACAAACACAAAAGTATTTTTGCCATAGCTTAGTTTTGATGGATAGACTTTGTAGTGGGTACAGTTCTAACAAGAACAGAAAACAGTGAAAAAAATATGTATCTCCGATTTTGTAAAGTATAGTTGTTGGGCTTAAAGATGACTGCTTCCATCTTTGAGATATGAGGGAGGTTTCTGTGTAGAATTACTCACTCGGCAAGGGTTGTCAGTACAACGTCACGTCGGAACGTAATCGGATGAACTACTTCGTAATAAGGAGTTCGTCGCAACGTTGCACGGAAATTGTTTCTAACGTCCATTCGACGTTGCTTGACGCAATGCCGAATGGACCATCATTATCTCATCATGTCGTACGAAGCTCTATCCGCAAACATAATGGGCATGATAATTACCCAATATATTGATGAGAGGATTTGATTGAATATGCAAGCACCATGCGCCACATTCTGAATTATTGTCTTATTGATATTCATATTTCCTCTAATCAGTTCGCTACACGAAACTGTCCACATCAATTCATATGAAATTTATATGTCATAATGTATACTTCGTATGGGAGTTATAGGAAGGACCAAATAACATGTTTACATTTACGACAGTGTCTTTTTACAGGATCACCCAAAAAAAAGGATGGTTATTTTATATAAAACCTAGCACGAACGGATAGCAAATTAAATCGTGACCTTTATGAATTATTTATGTCTCCACTCTTATCTTTTACAAGAGTCGACACAAAATTGTTATCACCATATCAATAAAAATATATAAATGCAAAGATATATAGAGATATATAGATGAAGAATATCCACAATAACCGGGGATTTCAACACTTCGATCATAAGCACTTCGGTCCCCATAACCACGGCCCCATGATCTCGTTTTGAAAAGTCCTTCGGTCTCCATTTTATGTTGGGCCAGACCAAGAATAAAGAACAAATGCAAGACTGGATTAAAGGGGGATTCATCATACCTCCCATGGATCCAACCACGGCTATTCGTCCAGGTTCCTCGTTCTTCTGCAGGTATGGAAGAGCATGTGCGGTGAGATGTGCAAAACTCAGGTAGTTGACCTGACCAAAGAACAAACAAATTTATTTCATTTATTTTATCAATTTGAGTCTTATAAATGATTGTTGTATCGAATGACATAACAGCTTTTTTTTTTGGTATGATCATTTATGGACCCAGAAAAATTAACCCGCGACCTTATTGGTAATGGTTATGGTAAAAGATATGTGAACCAAACGGGTGGGAACCTTTGAAAAACAGGTTTGGTTTAACATTCACAAGCAAACGAAAACAGCTAAATGACATGTTTGTAACTTGTTTCGTTGAAATCTTACATTGATACGAGATTCTACTGCTTCTAGATCCTCAGCATCTCCCTTGTAGATCTTAAATTCGTGCAGCAATCCATGGTTCAGAATAAGGTGGTCCAGGCCCCCCAGAGTTTTCACCGCGTCCTAGCAAAGAGTATTAATAATTATTATTTAACACGTAATTATAGTTAGATTATTCAAAACTGTGTTTAAGTCATCATCATGACTCATTTTTTGCAAACTGTATTTTTAAGTGATTTTGTACTGACTTTCAACGTTTCATTATTTTATAATTCATATAATATTTCCAATTTTCATATATGTATATAGTTTCAATTATCATATACGTTCGTAGCTTTATCTTAATAAGTTAAATCATGCATTTACTTTGACTATTAAAAGCATCCACCTCAATTTGTGATTTGTCATTCTGATAACTTAACAATAATTATAAGACGCTATATCATTCGGCAAGTTCAAAATATAAATCCACTATTAAAGGGCATTAAAAACACAAGGGCAGACATACGCATCACATAAATGCAAGTCATTCAATGTATGCCAGGGAATATTTCCTCTTTAAATAGCTATGTCAAAATACCCACTAATTTCCAGACAAATCCTCTCGCGTAATATTGGACTTTCGACCAGGAATCAAATGTTTATGTAAACTCACCTCGATGACGTCTTTCGTGACGTTTTTGTAGTCCGCCATATCTGCAATTATGTAGCCAAACTTAGCATTTTTGCCACCGATTTTCTTACACTCAGCAACAACCTGTCAAGCGAAATTTCCGCATATTGTATAAGATTCTATTTCGGAAGTAAACATTGAAAGTAGCGACCGACTAAAACTGGAAAATAGCACTGCATACTTTTTTATTTTTTAATTCTTTTTATTTTAGATTGTTTTGCAGTTTATTTTTTTTAATAATCTAAAGCTGAAATTAAATAAAACACATTAACTACAAATGTTACCAATGGTTGAGCTATTTTCGAGCACAATTGTCCCTGATTTCTAAGAAAATATAATTGATAAATGCTACCGGATTTACTTTTTTTCATATCGTCCCGATCACAGCAATTAGGTTTTATACATGCTGCAGTATTTTATCCCTTCAAAATCCAAATATAGGAAATAAGATATAGTGAAGCCAATATTTCTGGATATAATGAGCTTTTTTTTTTTTTTGAATTCGAAGCGATCCTTGAAATTTGCCGTTAGCGCGAGCCCTGGCTTTTTAGATGTATAATGTTTAAGACAATGCTTTTATCTTATATTATATATTGTTTCTTTATCTCACACAAACCTCTTTTAAGATATCCTCCTTTCGAGCAGTCATAAACACACTGGCTCCCATTTTTGCGTAAGTGAGCGCCAGTTGTTTTCCAATTCCACTCGTAGTTCCCGTGATAAGAACTCGTTTACCAACAATATCCACTGGAACAAACAATATAATCTTATAGATTATATGCATATTTTTATATGTATAATGACTTTTTCATATCGTGCAAAATGGGTGAATGTTCATTGGGGGAGGGGGTAAGAGGCTGTATAGGGGGAGTATTCAGGGTACCACATGTGAACAATAAATTCATCGCAATTATAACGTTTTTGGAACTTCATTGCCTGAAACGTTAAGTCCGAAAAATAATAATTTGGGCACATAATGCCAATTCGGAAACTCCGTGGCCGGTAACGTCATTTATATAACGTCAGATACTGCTTCTATGTATAGTAGTGCATATGTTAATTGTACGTTCACTGATGTCGCAATAAAGTCAATTACATCGAGTTATATTTATTAACTAGATTTTATGAAAATATACACAAAAACACAAGACCGTTTTGGATATATAAATATAAATTTATAAATTTATATGGTGAGTATATGAAATATGCTAACCTGGATTGAAGTCATCTCGTATATAGTAGTTGTAGAAAAGTATTCCTAGAAATATCACAAATAAACTTTTCCATACATCCATTTTTATTCTTGTTGCAAATTTAAAGCACGAATGAAGATATGGTATCGATATTTTCTCTCTTTATTTTGGCTTGTATAAAGACACTTATATAACAGGTGAATTAGTTCACGTTGACTCTAAGCATGATGCCAATCCGTTACTTAATGAACCCACTACTTTTTGCAGAATACATACATGTATGGGCCCTATGTTCATGTATTCATTAAAAAAACACAGCTCGTTATATATATGTGTTACTTATTTGAGATAGCACATCATTCAAAGCATGTACCAAGCTAAATATAAATCACAACAGTAAATAACACTTTAAATGATAATATATTGCTATACACTCGAAGGATGGACCCCATGACACAAGTTATAAAACCATAGTGATATAGCTTTTAAACCCAAAGAACAAATAGTTACCCGGTCTGCATTGTTTATATTTGAATTTACAAATGGTGTAAAAATAACCATTAAGGCGTGTGTACACAAAACAGGCAAACACATCACAAATCATGCTGGTTATGTATTTTATATCAACCTCACTTGAAGAAAAAAGCACGAATTTGAAACATTCAAATTACGTGTTTTTATCTTCAAGTGAGATTGGTATAAACTACATAACAAACATGATTTGTGATATTTTTGGCCTGTTTGCATGCACGCGCCTTTAGCATAATATATCTTTAACAAGAAAAGAAATAATTAACAGATATGTGCCTTGAATCTCCAAGTTAAACTTTCCTCAAATTGCTAATACAATTAAAGTTTGACCGGTAACAACTTTTTGTGGTGAACAGCTCGTTAGATGCCCTACTATTATTCTATATCTATTCATTACAAGTTTACTATAGGCCCTACATAGGTGTTTTCAAAACACAGCATTGCTTTATCTTTTTTTTTTTTGAATGAATTTATATTCCTTTGAAGTTCCTGAAAGACTCTTTTTTTAAATTTCTTGACTATTCATACGTATTTTCTCTTTGGAGTTATCAGCTGCTGTTTACAATTTATTTGTCAAGTTTGGTTGCTCATTCTTATATGGTGTGCGGGGTATCCGGTCAAAAAGTCCCCGGACATTTATTCCCCGGACAAAAAGTCCCCAATTTGGGCCACAAAAGGCGTAAAAAATATTCGGTCAAAAGGTCCTGGACATAACGTCCCCAGACAAAAATTCCCGAATTTGGTAAACAAAGGACATAAAGTCCCCGACTATAAAGTCCCCAGACATAAACAGCTGGACAAAAAGTCACCATGGGACATGAAGTCTCCGGACATAAAATCCCCAAATACTTACTCCATTTTGTTCTTATTACAAATAACATTTATTAAACATTACAAAGCCGAAACAAAAACCGCTTAAGAACACCTTAACCACAAATTAACTTTTTTGTTGCTGTTACATCATGCATTTTCTTTATAATTTCAACAAGGTAGTGAGACAAATGATCCACAATAATTCCATGATCCTAAATTAATCTAGTTCTTCCATTAAACAGCATTTAGCTATTTCAAACGTTCAATTCGATGTCACACTTTGTCTCAGTCTTACATATTCAATTGCATTCAATGTTTTTTTTTCGATGTTGAAATCTCACATAAACGTTATTTGTAATAAGAAATTTAAAAAAAATAACTTAAGTAAAATATCGGGGACTTTTTGTTCGGTGACGTTATGTTCTATGCTGCAATTTTTGTGACGTTTTTTCCGGGGACTTTATGTCCGGGGACTTTATGTTTGGGAACTTTATGTCATATGTTGCCCAAATTGGGGACTTTTTGTCCGGGGACAAAATAATATTACATCACAATTTATAATTTTTCGTCACGAAATATTAAGTAACGACGGAAAATAATGCCTCAGCACAATCAACAGTTTATTTCCTCCTGGTATAAACCCAAAGAGATGCGGATAATACAGTTCTGCCTTTCCAAGGCTCGTACTCCGACTAAGGCGTGAGCATAAATCTTCCATTGTGGCACTACCCATCATAATAAACATCTTCGCGTGTTGCATGAGTATATCGATGTCTGGAGGGGCGACGTCGGGGTTTTTTTTGACGTCGGGGTTCTTTTGGGAGTCGATGAGAGCAGACTGGACCTTTTCAGTCACTGACAAAGTAGCATGGAAATGCAACATTAAATGATGTATACGAATGATTAATTAATTGTTGAAGTTATAAATTGATATGAGCGGTCGCTTAAGCATTTTCAGCGCATAATCTGACGTTGGATAAACTTGATTAAGTTCAACGTAAACAAAAACATGAAGACCAGTTAATATGTGCACATAGGAAAACAGTCAAATATTTCATGATGACTATTGCAATAGCTAAATGTCCTACATTGCTCTCATGATGTCCAGTTACATGGAAACTAATCATAGTTTTATTATAAAGAAGGAATAAAACTATCAAAACATATTTTGCACTCACATATTGGTCCGACGACGGCAAAAGTAACAGTGATATTCGTTCCCGTGCACTCAAACAGTTCCCTCAGAGAACTGAAATACCCGCCCAGAGCAAACGTAGCTCCACAGTACGAGGGACCGGAACGCATCGAAAATTTACCTATAATGAGTATAAAAACAACTGGATATTACACGAATCTGTGCTATGATTAGCATGAGTTGCTCTTGTGGAATTAGTTTTATTCTTAAACTACCCTCCAAGCCCTTAGTTATCTTAACGGCTGACCAAATCTGTAAGATATCGACAAGCGTTCGCTACTCAAATTGTCAATTGTCCCCAAGTGTAAATAGTTCATAAAAATAATAATGTCACAATAGAAGTACAAACTGTAAATAGAACAAGTACAACAAATAATAGAAGTTGTAGAAGTAGTGGCAGAGTAGAAGTAATATCAGTAGCTTTGGCAGATGGTGAGCACGGGACACTCAGATAACTAGCTATTGACATAGTTAAGGGTGGTAGCCTACCTCCCTGGGATCCAATAATGGCTATTCGTCCAGCCTCCTCGTTTCTCTGCAAATATGGCATCGCATGAGCAGTGAGATGGGCATAACTGAGGTAGTTGACCTGAATAAGAAATTAATTAACGCCGAATTAGTATGCAGCTCCTTTGTATTCATGATCCGTTATATGTTATAATGAATAATAAATGAACTATGAACTAAGTAATATGAAGAAACTTGGTCAAACTAATAATACAAATATTAAACAGGTTCCTCGGTTGTGTCTCTTAAATGTCAAATAAGGTATCTATTGGAATGACCTTAGCATGTACATATGTCGATTGTTTGAACAAGAATTTGATGACTGCCTCATTTTATATAAATTGTTTCTTTTCCTGTGAGCTATTGTACTAATTCAAATTATAGGTTAGAGCGTGAATTCGACAGCGAATAATTCGTTCTTCTCTACAAGATATTAAAAACTCTAGTCATGAGAGTTTTCATGTTTCCCTCCCTCCCTTGTAAATTTTGAATTTGTGCAGCAATGCGTGGTTGAGCACAATGTGGTCCAGTCCACCAAGAGTATTTACCGCTTCCTAAAGAGGGAGGTATTTCAAAAACCGAAACGTTTTTTTCTTGATTTATATCATTAAATCGAAACCAACAATGCATGACATTACGAATTCGTTTTAAGTACTAAATTTAGTTCCATTATAGAAACTATGAAGACAACGGACATAATGCAGAGCAAATCATATTTTCACTGATTTCACAGTAAGTACATTTGTCGAATTATGTGACAATGTTTATTTTAATTACACTTGTTAATTTTTTAAATCAATATTTTGAGTTGATCTCACCGAGATCACGTCTTGTGTGAGGTTTTTGAAATCGGCCATATCTGCAACGATGTAGCAAAACTTTGCATTTCTGCCGCCGATTTTCTTGCACTCAGCGACAACCTGTATATATATTTTCATCAATATAACCTGTGAAAACTTAACAAACAAGTTTGTAGATATATATTAAGTGACATTTTGTGGATACATTTTGTGATATGTTTTCATTTTGCGATCGTTTCATAATAATGACGTTGATATAATTCGGCAAAAAGGTCTAAAATGATGTTAATTGATTATTCTCAAAAGACTGCTCTTTTTATATTGCATTGGTGTTGTTTTATATAATTAGCCGTGAAATTATTTTAAAAAGGAGGAACAAATACTCATAAATGTAAGCAAAAATATAGTTTAAATGTATATGTTCCACTAAATAGTAAAACGTATCAAAACGTATAACGAATGGGTGAATATAAACTTCAACAGTATATAATGCATCAAACAAAAACTATCGCCATACACGTGTGAGATTTTGAATAGGGAAAAAAGTTGCTTGTTGCAAACCCGTGTTAAAACCAGCTTTATTTATTGTCCTCATAAATACAGTATGAATGTTATTGCATATGTTGCTTTAAAAAAAACTAATTTTAGTTGTTATTCTTAGAATCGAAATCATAAGTTTTGCTTTTATTAGCTTTTAAAAAACATTTTTGAATGCCGAGCTGTTGGCATTCAAATAATGAGGTCACAATAAAGTTATATGATAAATTTTTCGTTTGGTTTATCCACGTTTGTGTTGTTGTTTAACTACTATAGCAGCATGAAAGCTCCGACCTGGTTGGTGAAAGAATGAATTGTTATACCCAACGTTTTTTACACATGTTTACTTAGAATTTTTATAATGATATCCTGATATGTAGGAAATTATTTTCACAAATTTATTTTTGCATATTGCTATGTAAATAAGGGCAACTATTCCGTTCCCGCCCTTAATTCTGTAGTTATGTTTGGCATGTATATCGAACAGCACTGAGCATGACCAATCACATTTTTATCCCTTGGATTGTGTAGGTTCATGCATATCAAAATAAGAATAAGCCAATTAAAGACAGTCGATACAAAGAAAATATTGAATATTTTGGTATTTATTGACACTTCAACTCATTGCAAAAGGGACCCTCTCTCAAAAATTGTTTTGAATCTAAATCCATCTCGTCTTCCTCGTCAGAAACAAAGTTCATAATCACGACTATATGAAAAGCCTCCCCCCCGGGAGAATAAGGATAAGGATATGTATAAATAAGGTTTCAATAAGGACATTGCAGCACCGACTTACGACACGACCGAATTCTACGTCACAACAACGTCATATCTATGACGTCAACGTTACGTTAAATGTTCAACGTTGGTATTAGTATCGGTACCCAAACATGCGATTTGTATGACAAACGATTTACCAACGTCATATAAATTCGGTTGATGGAAAGCGAATTGCGTTTTACTTCATTTTAACGTTTAAGATTGTTGAATTCAAACCATATTGCGCGGTTTTAACTTCCCATTCTCCTTATCCTTTGGCGTTTAGCGTATAACGCGTTTAACGTATAGCGTTAGATGGTTAGAGTTTATGGTTTGTGCATTTAAGCCTTCGGTAAGAGAAGTTAGTAAACGCGCCCTTCGGTTTTGTATGTCCTCCTTTTTGTATAATATAATCTTTTTTTTTTAGATTCTGCTCATTCTACCAGATTCATCAACCAACACATTAATGTGTTTGAAAACAAATAAATAAAATTAACGGAGAATACAACATAATGAAATGGTGGTCTTCTGAATAAACATATACGACATGTCTGTTTATGTAGCTCTACCATAGTTCACCTAGGGTTTACAAAATCGATGAATGTTTGACTTTTTATATAGCCCACAAATCCAAATATGTAATGTCGACAAGGGCGGTATTTTATGATATTCTTTCAAACATTCTGGTTCCATGTTCAATGCTTAAGAGCTCTCCATAAAAAGGGTCCAGGATAATCATGCACAACTGTAATATTTCATATTAGAAACTAGGCTTAGAAAAAGCAAATTTTAATACCAGAATAATGTGTTGATAAATGATGTTCCAGCGTTTTAAGAGTAATTTGCTATTTCAATCATTTTAAATCTAGTATGATATGCAAGCCTTTTGAAATGCCAAAATAAGCTCTATTTTCAATAAAGATAGATTTTGTGTTTGTCTTTAAAACAGAGGTTTAGCACCATAATGCATGCATTTATACAGTCTTTCGCATAAACAACAGCAAGGTCAATTTGTAAATCATCACACCGCATAGGACACTGTATTGCCGAGACTTATGAGTCATCTAGCCACTGACTACCTCCTCCCTCGAAAACTCAAAACAAATCATCCAACAGTTGATATTTCACAACTCTGTGAAATTTGCATAC
>LQRL01095909.1:6299-22334 GCA_001703475.1 Hydroides elegans | reverse complement strand
GGGGGGGGGGGGGGGGGGGGGGGGGGGCACACCTTTTTTGGGGAACAGCTCGTTAAATCTCCAAGCTAGAATGAATTTTCTCAACATTTCCAAGCCAGCTTGAAATTGGTGGGAACACCTTTTTTTGGCGAACAGCATGTTGGATGCTCTTAATATTGACATGCTTATGTCATCTACAAATATACGATTATGCTATTTAGCAATGTTTCGTCGTTTTCGCGTTGTTAATCCCATTATTGAGCCAAGGTGTGATTAGTAATTGTCAGACGTCGTCGCGCAGTCATTATCTGACATCCAAATGACGTTTAAAAACGTCAGTTAAGAGCTTAAACGCAACTTCCTATAGTGGTCCGCATCTCGTCGCATTTGATTTTTTTGGGCCGTCATATTCAGACGTTATTTATTTTGATCTTGCATTCTTGTTTGAAAATCCAAATAATGTTTTTAATACAAATACATATATACTAATTTTCGTTTCTTCGAGTGATACTCGCATCACTAGAAAACGTTTGGTCTGTTAGTTTGTCTTTAATGGGGTCCTAGCGACGTCGAATCATGTCCTTATAAAAATACAATGTCCCTGCAACGTCATATTTCAAAGTTAAGTTGCTTCCTACTTACAACGTCACATGGACAACTGCGTAACGCCAAAAAGTGGCTGTTTCGAAAAGGAAACAAGCGCTGTTTCATCATATGTGTTTACACTTTTAATATTGCATAGCACATACACATCACACCCCAAAATATAAATCTGTATATAATAATAATATATTTAAAAAGACTGATAACTAAGTTAAATTAAGTATTGAAATTGTTAGATTTTAGGTTGAGATATGATAGATAACTATATATCCCGATATTTAAATATTCCATTTATGCCCAAGTATTTGAAATGGTCAGACACGTTCTAAATCATTTCAGAATGTTAAAAGGCTCAAATTGGATAGTATTAAAAGCTCGTTCCTTACATACCATTCACTTTATGAATGTTGACTCTAATGAAGGGTTTCGTAAAATAGGGATTTCTAGTTATTGACTAATATACACATTGTAGGTAGATCTGACATGATAGGTTCCAAAGCAAAAAATAAAACATCAGTTCATATAACATGCATTTCACTAAATAATGATTCAAACTTTTATATAAAATTTGGTAAATCCAAATTTAAGATTGGCATTCGACACAAAACTTTCATTTTAAAGGAATGCGATCTCGAGTGGTTATCGAGTAAAGAGTGGGTGCGCCAAGAGCAATCAGTTGAGCTTCCCTCCAACCCTTCCCGCCTGCGTCTGATGCCCAACAACGAGCTGTGGCAATGCCACTGTGATGGCATCACCGTCCTCGACACCGAGCTGCGGCCTTTGCGCGAGATAAAGAGCGAAAGTAACAGCGATTACATGGGCGCAGTGGAGGATGTGGCAGCGCTGCCTGATGGAGACGTCGCCGTTGCGGGATCATATGGGCTGTTCCTGATTGACAATGACGGTAAATGCATTGTTTTAGTTTGAAATAAATGCCAAATCATGCTGTTTCATATATTCGAATGCATGCTTATTTTCTCATTTTCCTTTTTTGGTTGGACATGCATTATTTTTACTATGTGCACCATCGGATTCGAATCGTATAATAGTCATTACGTAAACTAATCCTACGTCACCTAATTCTTCAAGTATTATATAATCATTTACAATATTCTGAATCATATGAAGGTAGATAATATGATGTGTAATATAATGTAAAGTACCATTTCGATGCTAATTGAATCAAACTACTGGAGACGTAAATCTTTATTTGACACGAAAAATATGCTCAAAATTTAAACGAACATTTCCAGAACCATTGGTTTTTCTCTTTATCTTCAAAATTTCTATAAATTCCGATTAGAAAATGAGCTAATGTAAAAGGTGTCTTGGCATTTCTTTCATCGACTGGTAAGTTTTCATTCAGAATCGTAAATGATTATTTACGAGTCGATTCATAGGCGAGACATCTGTCATAGAAACCTCTTATTTAGTGTGAAAACGAACATTTTCACCAAAATGAGCATTTTACAAAATATTAAGAAAATAAAACCACAGCGCACTACTCCAATAAATAAAAAAACGGGAAAAGCCCATTTTGTTTATTTCTTGTTATCGCCGTTGTCTCTTAAAACAGCTCCTTGTTTCTTTATTTATTACAATATCACAGTACTAATCACAAAAATATCATGATCAGTTGACTCTGGCGTCATTTACTTTCATTTTGATACAATCAATAATAATATATTCCAATGGCATGTAATCTTAGATAATTAGGAGCTAACATACTTTCTATTTTGTCAGAATAGCTATAACTTTGTTATTCTTTGTTAAATTACTTCTTATACCTCCATTCATTATTTTATCTATGCGATGGTAAAACCTGTTATTACATTCATCCCGTATCAAAAGAACAATAGTTAACATTGCTTGAAATGTCAAAACATGTCAAACCATACGACATTGTGTGTATGCATTATATCGACCCACTCATTTGAGACTAAGCAAACGTTCCTAGATTATGATCGAAATATATTTTTTTTCATCGAACAATCACAATATAAAACATCAGAATTATAACTCAGTGGAGTTCACCTTGTGCGTGTTGCAGGGAAGAAGCGGCGCCGCATTGAGGAGGGCAACTTCACCGGAGTGGCCGAGCACGACGGCGCACTCTATGCCGTGAATGACGACATACGGGTGTACGAGCAGGTGGGTGGATGGAAGGAGTGCCGTCGCATTGATTTGGGGTGTGGGCGGCAATGCATAACTATATCTATACAGGACAATAGTATATATGCGTGTCTGCCAAACGATGCAAAATTATTGGCATACAGCCTGTCAGGGGAGCCGATGGGCTCCATGGGTAGCGAGGGTAAAGGGGAAGCGGGCGAGTTTGATTGGCCTTATCTGTGCATGACGGGCACGAGCGGCGCAGTGCTCATAGCGGACAGGAACAACAACCGCCTGCAGGTGCTGAATGCCGACCGAAAGTGGAGCGTCGTGTCGCTGCAGCCACCCGTGACGAGTCCAACAAGCGCGCTGCTCCATCGCGGCAGGCTGCTCGTAGCATTATATTGGGATAATAAACTATATGTGTATGAGTCCAAATGAATCTAGTGACTTGATGTACATGATTCTACCCGAATTAAATCAATATCACCGTTGTGCTCATATCTTGGCCTTTTGGTACCTTTCTAAATAAGATACACGATTGCATGTGCGTTTGTTACAGTAAACATTGTAGATTATCTTAAATGGCGCCTTACAGTATGTCCTTGATACATGAGCTCTTTCAGTTCTTTCAGTTAGTGTATTTTTTTCCATTGGGGATCCACTTATTAATCAAAATGGCACCGTTATAAAGTAGTTTGATTGTACATCGGTATGTTAAGCAAATATACATGTAAACTATTAATGATAGATATTTTGGCAGTCACTGAAAAAATGCTAATTATCCTATCAAATGTTCTTTTGGCAAAAATAAAAATACTCCGCTACATTTGATTAGGAATGCGGACGAAAAGCACCAAGAAACTTAGCAAACATTTCCATGTAGAAAACAATAATTTATCACATAATTGATTAACAGCCTTCCGTCCATATGGCATACCCTTTCTAGATCACATTCCATAAATAATGATAAAACAGTGTTGAGCATCAGCACACAAAAGGTATAATATAAATAACTTTGAGTATCCGATATTGTAAAAATAAGATCTATGGCAGGAAGTATTTGGGAGTATCCATGTGATAACGGTGCGTCTCAATCCAGTTATGTCCCTCTCCAAATCGACCAAAACTGCAATAGAAATAACAATTAATCACAATGGTATCACAATAATATTCAATTGAACAGAAAAGCGTTTAACACTAAATCACTATCACTAAGTTTTATCATTCAATTGATCTAAAAAGTTTTTTTCTTTTTCTTCTTTGAAAATATTTACTAATCGGTTAAAATGCATGAAAATTAAAAGATTTTTTCTATAATATATTCACTTTTAATTGTGCTTTAAAAAAAAAAGAATGTTAAAAGTACCTTGATGAAAAGTGCAAAGAGGGGTCGACGCTTGTAGGGTCAGTAACAAGTCGGTCGTTGTCTTGGTAATTGTCTAGTTGCTCGGGGATACGGAAACGCGCCATTTGCAATTCAGTGTCACTCAGCCCGCCGTGCGACACACGCGCATATCCGACTCTGTAAAAAGACATTTAATTCAGAGTTAGTTAAGGGATAGTGTTACTGATGCATTTTTTACATAAACAACAGGTTGTATTTTGAGTTAAGAAATTAACAACGAGTGAAAATGTATTTTATTTTTGAAGTGAAACAATAAACATATTATGAAAACAATAGTTTTATTTGTTCAATCATGGATAAATCTTTGTTTTATCAAAATTTCCCTAACCGACAACAAGGGCAGGGCATCTCAAATAAGACACAAAAGAGATTGGGCGTACATCCGACGGATAGAAAACATAGATAGAATAGCAATTTCAAAAGAATATTACCTTTGAAGACCTCGGTAAAATATGTATTCACACCAACGCCACCGGTCTGTATCATCAATGTCCTTTACTCGTCCATCACGTGTCAAGGTCACATAATCTCGACTAAATGGTTCTGATGTCACGTAACCAAGAAACACAACGGGATTTTCCCTTTAAACCAAAGCAGAAAGATGCAACAAACTATATAAATAAATACAACCATTTTTTAATAATACGCAAGAAATAATTATATAAGTTATTGCCATTAATTACGGTTCAAATCAATCAGGTGGCGAGAAATGTTTCTAAAAACATGTAAAAGTTGAACAAAACATCAAGAACTAAAATCCTCAAATCCCGCCAAATTTTCACAAGCTTACGCGTGATGCAGCTCCTTGGCGAGCACTTCCGCTTGCAACTTGCGGTCAAGGACATCGCGGTCGTTGCCCATGTGCGTGACAACAAAATCAACGAGTTGCCCCGTCATGTTCACCGTTGCCATGACACCAGGGGCTAACTCGCCATGGGGCGATGGAAGGAGAAGCGGGCGCGAACGCACGAATGGGTATTTGGACAGGATCAAGTTTCTGTTTGGAAAGAAGGTGATATCACTTAATTAATTACTACAATTTAAAATGGAAGCGAGTCAAACCATTCAAAGCGATTCAAACCATTCAAATGACAATCAGGCTGTGATTCTCTGGTTTTTTATTTAACCCTTGTTTTGTTTAAGGCGGCTGTCTTTTATATATGTGGTATTCAAACGGTAGTGAAAGCTATAACCCTAACACCATATACATGTACATGCGCGGGTGCAAAGAGTGAACGGCGCCGCCGTCCTAATATATATTCTACAAAAAATACAAATAATTCGATGTAAATTCGTAAGTGATTTTCTTTCAAGAGTTGCTATAGTTACCCCCATGTGTGATCGCGTGTGGACACCCCAAAGTCGACATACATGCCCAGTCTCTCGCCAAGCCAAGCGCCCAGATCGTTGTTGCCTAGGAACGGTTTGGACGCGTCGCTCTCTAATAGCGTTATAACATCGGCCCCTGTAAGGAAATCAGACCATCATCAAGAGATATCATTAAGAGTCATAACAAAACATATATAAATAATTGTTCAAGTTTATTGCGATGACCACAACGTTTTGACCGTGAAAAGTAACCGAAATATACCGTGAATAACATTTTCTAAAATACTGAATTAGAGCGATAGTAAAACATATCATGCTTGAATGATATGGTTAGACGAAATAGGAAATAATATTGTTTATATTAACCATTCATCGTATTGGGCGAATAGGGGAAAATAATGAATGTCGAAACTACGAATCTTATTAAAAATTGAATATGACATTATTGAATATGACATTAGTTGTCAAGATATTACTCCATGTTATTTTGATTGCATAGATTTCGACATTCAAATGCACTTTCAAAAAAGAACAACAAATACATGTACATATTCATAAGCAATAAAGATGGCTTACAATACAAAAGTATTCATCCATGAATAATCAAGTGCTTTGCTCACGTCTAGAAACCCCCATGCATCGGCAATACAATCCAGTTGCCAAATCGGATTTTATGCATTTCTTTGTAAAGAGCGTTCGGTAGTTTTCATTAAAAAAATGGATTGCAAATATTACCATTCATTATTGCTTCCATTTAATTACACTTAAGCCACTTTATGAACGTGTGAGGGAAACTATAACCTTTCATCCGACCGCGTACGGAATACTTCGTATGATAATAAAGTCTCTTTACTACTTGACCCCTCCCGCCAATCCTAATATGTTGTTCTTGATTTCGTTCCAATGTAAAAGGATATTCAAAGCACAATCCCCTCTCTTTAAATGACATTGAAATTCCATAAAACACATGACAACGTCTGAACTGGCATTACTCTGTTGTATAATGTTACTTTTATAAGTGCTTGAGTAGCGACATAGAATTTAATATTTATTGCATTTGAGTAAATGGGCTAGCAATGAAATAAATGGAGCAGATGAAATCATAAATATACCTCACCTGAATCGTTAATGAATTGTGCTGATCGCTCGAGGCTAGGCCAACCACGGTTATCGTAGCCAAAGTGATAAGTCCAAATGGCTGCCGTAAAAGTGGCGTTGTGAGGTTGAGCGATAATAGGAGAGGTTATATGTTGTTTGGGCATGCGCCGAGCAAAGCCCGCCAGGCCACCAAAGACGAGAAGCAATAGGACTATAAAAGAAATATATTCATTAATTTATGATTTATAATCATACAAAACTTTCTTGCGTAACTACTTACGATAAACATGTATGTACAAAGCTAAATAGAAAATATCATAAAATGACGGACTAAAATGAGACTACTAACAAAAAAACAATGCTATTTACTTACACATGGAGGTAGCGGCGTTGGGCATTTTGCCGTTCATATCAGGCACGAAGGCTGTTTGTGATCTTTGGTCGGGTGTCCGTCGGGCTGAAACAAAAGACAACCATAAGAAATTAAAAATAAATCTGAATGAACTCTTTCAGAACATTGTTTGAATATCGAAAAGAGTAAATGATTCATTTACACATCTTACACACATCTTTAACACATATGAATTTTCAACTGAGAAGCAGCTATAATTCCTTATACTAATAGCCACTATAGTATACTTACGTAGAAATAGCGCTGCCCCTATACCCAGCATAGCGGCGGCTAATAACCAGCCCGTATGTTCCCGTGTATAGACCCCGCCAGGCACAAAATTATAAGCCACAGTCCATACTGAAAACAATACCTGAATAATAAAAACAAATTTAGACAGGATTTACGTTAAAACCATTTTTAACGGTTCTTGAAAGCCACAGAAATCTAATAGATAATGTTAAAGTACACTCGTTAGTAATGACCACCTTTATCTTAACCCAGATGGGTTGCCAGGCACACATAAAGAAATGTGAATTTTGAATATATGGTCATGCAGATTAACGCAGTATTGCAGTTTATATCATACATTTTAACGAGTTTTAAGAAGTTTAGATTTCATGAAATTTCGACAATTTGCAAAAATCTTATCCCATAATATGAAAACATAACTTAACTCCTACCTCGGCGACATAAACAATGGTCATTGTAGTAGCGGTTACAGCGGGACATGCCGCAGTTGCTCGATCAATCATTGCTGGCCAAACCGACATCACGTAAATAGCCACAACTAGCCCACCTTAGAGGACAAAAAATATATTGTTCGTTGATGTGTTCAACAACACACGCCCCTTCTAATTTTCTCACTACACTTTCAACCTAAATCTGGACAGCAGTAAGACTCAGTAATCATACATTTTATCTTATATATATGCTACACATTATACAATTTTCCTTCAAAGAAGACTTAATCATGAAATTGCTTTTCTTTACCGTAATTTTCCGCGTATAATACGCACCCGCGTATAATACGCATCCCGACTTTTGCCCTCAAAATGTCAAAATATCAATATTTCCGCGTATAATACGCACCCCGAATTCGGAAATATTGTGCCCCTTTTTATAGCTAAATTTTCAGATTTCAACTCATGAAATATCCATCCCAATTATAGAAAATCCTCCTAATCGATTTTCCAAGTATCGTAGAGATTTGTTTTTATTGAATATGTGGTATTATGTTAATTCTATATACGTAAATGATAGACAGATATACTACTCAAGAAGATATCCACATGAAAATATTCATGTCCGATGTTTCCGTGTATAATACGCACCCCGACTTTTGGCCTGATTTTCAAAGAAAAAAATGCGTATTATACGCGGAAAATTACGGTAATTTCCCTATGAATTTAAATAGCCAAGTCAATTCATCACGTTATAGCACATTTGAAAGACTAATATAGTATGTTATTAAAGAATATATCTTATTCCTACCTGCAAATGCAAGCCAAGTATCCAGGAGATAAAGAGCCGCGATCGCCTTGCAACCTATGAGCCACCAAATGGGAGATAAAGTCACATGACTACAGGGAGACAGCGTCACACCGAACCAGAGACACAGTAGTACCAGCACACTGCAACCGTGGTAATAAAATAGATACCTGTTATGTTTTAATATCTTATTTGATTTTCATGTTTATTGCAAACGGGTAAAAGATAGACGGCAAAAAACTTCCCTTAACAGAAACTTTATAAGCATACGGATCCCCTTCAATCCAGCAAACCCCAACCACACCCAATTCCACCCTCCCCCCACCCCCCACCCCTCCCAACAAAACGCCAAGTTGTCCTTATTTGAATATATGATGACTTGAAAATATTTTCTTTTTGTGATTTAAATGAAAAGACAAAATAAGAATGAAATAGCCGCACAAACGTCATAAAAATGTGTTTCTCACCCCCAAGGCCAAGGTTGTGGACCAGTGTCCGGGTAACCTTGTACAGTCCATCTTGTAATGAGGGACACTTCACCAAAAAGCGCATTTGAAAGATAGAGTAAACTCCCAAGGCCAATGCCACTTATGATGCTGTTTGATTCGATCTTCGGGTTTGTGTCCTCTGCAGGAAGCTTGTCGTGGCCTGGCAACAAAATTGACGGAAATTGGTTATGCGTTTTTTTTTTCTTAACGATATGCTTCAATGCTATTTAAAGGTTTGTACCCCTTTTCAAACTATAATATACATATGTATTAGATTATTAAGAAACTTCGAATAAAGATGTTTGAAAAGTCAACAGACCTAACGTGACGGTTTTTGTTTGGCAATTACAGAACCAAAAAAGTGCATGAATATAAATATATGTAAAGGCTAGGCAATCAATGATATACAAATCAATAGTTCAGTACATGTCAGAACTAACGTAATAAACTATCAAAATATATTCCGACCTGAAACGATTTTGTCGAGTGTTGCTAACGTTACCAGAGTGATGATCATTGTATTGGTGTGCTCATCCCACCAAGACGGTACAAACGATGTGAACCAGATGCGACCAACAAGCATCACGAATTTGCCTAGGATGAGTCCCCAGAACGAGAGAGTTCTACAAAATTTCACAGTTTAAAGATCAATAATGAAAAAGATTAACGGTGTATATACAATCAAATGCTCTAAACCTGAACGATTGTTCTCAAAATAATTCAAATAATATGTTTTATTTTTAGAACTTCCGGACTACATCGAGACAATATACAGGTCTGAAACAAGTATAAATCTCTAACGATAGGAAAACGAATATTCAAATCAAGTAAACAGTATCAAATAACCGTAGGTCATATAACATTGATACAATTTAATTTTCATAACTTATCATAATATTCCTTTTATTCAAATTATTAAGGCACCTATTTAGGGGAGATGGGTGCCAAAGTGTGGTCCCAAACACAAGCATGACTGCAGCGACACCTAGCGCCAAAATGACGAGACGAGAGAGTGTGCTCGGCGCCTGGAATGACCCTGAATGAAAAACAAAGATGCAAGTTCAAACATACATTCACCCCTACATATGTGCTACCTTTTATCTAAATTATTGAACGTTTTATTACTTACAAGCATACAATCGTATATTGTCTACTACCTATGATGTACTACGTTTTACCCAAAGTACAAAAGCTTTTTCTTATTTAAAGACACATCTTATCCGTACTTTCATCTTACCATCAACAGGATTTTACTTTTTAAAAAATACAAATGAACAACAAATATAGACACCCGAATGAGAAATAAATCACTAACCTAGACATGCGACTGCAATAAGCCTGAGGAGAGCAAGCATCCACCAGCGGCCCATGAGGCGGCGAATAGGTCCAATGCCCAACAGCACTGGACTAGAAAAGACATTTAACAATATAGCATACAGAGTTTTTAATAGGAGATATTCTAACCGGGCTTTCAAACTGTATTGTATAATAAAGATCTGATAAAGATGATGTGTATTCTGAAAAAGTAGCAAATCGTATAACTCCGTAATAAAGTGGTTGATTACATTTATAAAATAGAATGTGGTACATATATTTAATACATCAGAGCGATTCAAAAGTGTAGTGGTAAAATTGCAAGTATTTCAAATATTTTGGATAGCTTTGGGTTATAAAAAGTGTGTATTCAATCAAAATCATAGTCCTTTTCCTATTTAATTGAAAAGTAAACAATCAACTATTTATACCCAATGTTATTACCTGAAAAATGCAACAGCGAATGCTTCATAGCCTGAGATTTCAAGTTCGTTCAGAGGATAAAACCATATCATCGGAGCTAGACCTTCGAACAAACTCCACCAGACATAACCTATTATAAACGACAACAATCATACAATTATCAAAAGATGAATCATACAGTTCATATATATATGGATATCTCAATTCCAAAAAAAAATCGCATCGTATCAGTTTGCTTCTCTATAGGGAGATGGATTGGCTTGCCATGTGTATTGAAATGAAATTTAATCTTATCAGTGCCGCCTTTTTTTAGTTTTATTTAGAACTTTTTAAAATTTGATATGATTAAAGTTTAAACATAACTGGTGATTAAAAAAGTGTAACTATTTTATGTTCAACGTATGTCTGTGATCATCTTGACATTCTTATTTCATGTTCCTTAATTACATTGGAAATCGATGAAAACATAACTCTCGAAGTGTCAAGTGCATACTCTCGAAAAATCTCCAAAGTCGATAGCTTCAACGTAAGTAATCGACACGAATTGGTAGAATCTCTGAATTTTTATTGAGTCTTTGTAGCTGCGGTGGTAGAGTGCTAGGTAGTGCAGGAATTTATCTACCTGTGCGACTGTGGAAAATGTCGCACAATTTTACCAAATGTCGCACAACTTTTGGCTCGAATGCACCCGTCCTGTCGCACAGAATTTTGACGAAATGCGCCCATTGTGTCATTTATTTATTTTATGTGTCCATTTTTTTTCCGTATTTGACCGCTGTGATTCGGTGGTCGGTAATACGAATTGTTTTCAGGATTGCACTGTAGTTGATTTATTGACCTTTTGTACAGTTTTTATTTTGAGTATGCATTAATTACAATTGATTTGGTATCACTTTGTAGCGACTTTTGTAACCTACAAAGCCCCATACACAACGAATTCAATTTTGAAGCAGCCTTTTAAAAAGAGGACACAGGCTAAAGAAAGGCGCATATTTGAGTTCAATATAGGAAATAAAATCAAAATCTAGTCCGTACCTAGATGGTATGACAATGGACAATGTGCCAAATGTTAGTCATGAAAGACAAAACACGTATTAGAGACTCTGTATATCCAAGATATGTTTTTGGTTTTGTTGATCTATTTCTGATTATTGTATGATTTGTTTCTATGGAACATCAATGATTTATGTTCTTAGGTACGTTTACATGAGTGACCAATCAGATTAAACGAATGGAGAATTATCTTATGTTGTGTTTTTTTTTCTATTAGTAAAAAAGGTTTAGAATTGTCGCACAACTTTTTTCACTGTCGCACAGTTTTCGAAACTGTCGCACAAAAATCATTCGGAATGCGCCCGCTGTCGCACACTCAAAAATTTGTTGATAAATCCCTGGTAGTGTAATCTAAGGGCAGGGTGCGTACAGAATATTCATGGGCGATTTCCAGGACTCTTCAGGACTTTTTGAACGATTTTCAGTACTTTCCAGGACTATTTTTTGGTCTTGCTCGATTTCCAGGACTTCCATGATTTCCAGGACTCTGAACGCACCCTGTAACAGGGTTTCAAGTGCTCCCGAAAAAAATTTGGTGTTTTATTTGGGGTCCCAATTTAAAAAATAAAGACGAATTTGGGGTCATTTTTAGGGGTTATTAATATATGACAAAGTGAAGAAAATGGGCAAAAATATAAAGGTTACTCACTTCGGGGAGCGAAATTTCCTTATATGAAATTGAACCAAAGTGATCGAAATCCCTTGTATGCATTTAAAACGCACAAAACCAACTCAGGTAAAATCTGAGAAAGGTTCATCAAATGTTCTATCGAATGCAGCATTTGATGCTCTATCAGTATACCATTCGCAACTATCTATTGAAACTAACAAACATAATTCATGAATTGTACACAAAAACAGGAGAACAGGAAATTCACACAAAACATTACAAAATTAACTATAAACAATAAATTTATAACGTATCATTTATAACTTTATACAGAGTGACCAATCAGTTTCGATTTCCCTGATTTTCGCTGATTGTTTCCCTGATCTGAAATTAATACTGGCCCAATCCAAAGTGGTATTTAATAACAAACAATACCTAAATTTTGTTACTATTTGTGGGCCGAAGGCGCGAGCCAAACCTTTTTAAAGAAAGTTTACAGTATGAGAGCGCCGAAGGCGCGGGCCAATTTTTTTTTTATAGAAACATTAAAAAATAAATAAATACTGTAACTTTTTTTCTAATTCAGAATGAAATTACCTAATTTTCCCCGTTTTTTTTTTCAAAAAAGGTCAATTTTCCCTGATTTCAAAACGGCATTTTCGAAATTCCCTGATTTTCCCTAAAGCTGGTCACCCTATTAAATAATAATTGTATTGTTTTTGATTACTTATCAGAAATCGTTATATCGAAATATTACTAGGTTCTTGCATATTAGTCTTAACAACGTAGTTCTCACAAAATCACGATATATGCGTAACCTTTCTCTATGTTCCCAAGTCCGAAATCACCTAATTAGAAGACCAAATTGGGAAAAATGGCGAAGTCCACCATGTCGACCATAATAGTTCGATCGCCATCAGAAGCACAATCCATGTTTGGGACATCATAAAGCAGCTTAGGTTAAAATTTGAAAGCCCTACTGTCAAAACTCAAATCAAAATCACAAAATAAAAAGGGATTTTTGTACTAAGATAAAAATTTGGGGTTTATTTGGGGTTTTCAAATATTTGTTGGGGTCCTCTAAAAAATAAAGACGAATTTGGGGTTTTTTCGATGGAGACTTGAAACCCTGCCTGTAAGGGCCGTGGGCTCGTTTCCTTCTTTTTCTCTAATTTTGGAAATGCAAAACCGACTATTCATTTTCCTTGGTTATTTACTTTTTAGAAATTAGTGGCAAACATATCACTTCCGTTATACTCGGTGAACTGTAACATTCGTGACTAAATATTTTTGAACATGAGAGGGTGTGCTATTATAGCGTTCAATAAAATTCAAACTTTGCAAAGCACACTTCAATACCAACCCTAGGAAGCATTGACCTAGAGTAGACCGAAGTGTTAGTTCTAAGTTTGACAGGAGAATTAGCGACCATCGAGAAATTTTACGATATATAACAAGGAAGTATTTGTGAAACACGAAAAGGCCTCAACCGCCCTTCGATTCAAAGGGTTATTGACTATCTCGTATATGCTCATGTTTTGGAAAATCACAGCTTTTGGGCATTTCGGCACATCTAAACACCAAGTCCTTTCATTTGGACCTATTAACATGTATCTTCGACCATTTGTTGCAAAGAAACAGCCTGAAAAGACTCATGTATAGAAAACCCGCTGTTTTGGAAATTTTGGCCCAATTCGGCCATTTTCTGTGGCCGAATCTGAGCAAAGCTGTCAAAAGGCACATCTACACGTCAATACCATTTTATGAGCTCATGCAAGGTCTCTACGACCATCTGTTACACAGAAACAGCCTGGAAAGGCTCATGTTTCGAAAAATCGTTGTTTTTTTTCGGACATTTTAACCGAATACGGCCTTTCCCGAGGCCTCGGGAGGGGCGGGGGTATTAAAATAAATAATCAACAAGTTAAACATTTTTATCAATCTGAAAAAAACATAGAAGTTTATATATATATATATTAAAGATAAGTGCTTGTTAATCCTTTATACTCGTAAGTAAGATATCGACCAACACAAACAAAGTTTGGCCAGAGGCTTGGGCGATAATGAAAGAAAATAAGGATATTGTACCCAAAATCGCTTCTATTGTCAACTCGCGGACGCCAATTTGCAGCTGACATTCTGTTCCTGGTTTAGCGTCTATTTTATGCATCATGCAGATTTAATCAAAACTTAACATTACACCTTTTTGAAAAAAATAATACAGATATTCAACAGTAATAAGACGTTTTACCGATAAGTTTACCCGATTTTAATTGAATTTGTATGTATCAAAGTTGATAATAACATAGCACCCCATCAACTGCCCCATGAGGTGTTTCCAAAAAAAAATGTGTTTCTTTTCTAAATTTATCTACCCATAAAACTTTCAAAGCATGTTTTCTAGCTACAAAAAAATGTTTCTGCTATTTGATATAACCAATATGCTCATTCGAAATTTTAATTTAATTTATTTAGAATATATCTATGAATGGTAGATTGTATAAAGATTTAAACAAATAGCCGCAAATATTTGTATTTTCGATACTCATGTAATAAAGGCGTACCTATCTTGATTCTAGCGAGCGGATGATCACTATCAGCTCATATATCTACAAGTTTGGAATTACATTACTGTTAAAAATATGAGAGTACGAGAATTTATAATATATTTCAAAGTCTCAAGTTGTATTATGATAAGGCAGTTAATATGTTGTGTATTATTGTTAAGATGTATATATGCGAAACGCGAGGTCAAGAAAAACAATTTTTTATTGAAACTGTATTGAAAAGAATATTTATGAAGTAAAACTCACCTATTTTGCAGGAATGATAGTTGTGTAGTCAATGACGCTTTCAGTAGTTGTCAGTCCGGAGGTATATTTCGCAGATGCAGCGCATGCGCAGTAACATCACAACATTCCTCCCTGTTTTATTTTTTAGCTCTTTATATCCAATTTTGAATTTATATCCAGTTCTTGTTGATATCCAATAGTATATCCAATAAATTTAAATCCAGGTCGATTTTCAATTTATATGTTATTTTAGCAAGATACTCCTCTGATGGACGGTAATGACAACACTTTAAGCTCTATGATGCTAGTTTTATGAAGTTGCACTAAAACTACATTATGTAAAAGCTTTTCTAAAAACTAAATACTAAAAATATACTAAACTATCATTACATTATACGATTATTGATTAAGTTGATTTAATTATGAATTACAACACACAATAAACTTGAACAAAACACAAAACACTGGCTTCCCTCCCCATATTTCTTTTTTTTTTTAAACCATGTTTCACATTTATGGTCGTCAACATACTAGTTTGTTAGCAACACAAGTTGGCGAAGCCGGGCGACATTAATAATAAATGCAAAACAATAATGTGTGTAATTGATTTGAAATCAAGTGAGCGAATATCAAGATACATAGATATTATGTTAGAATTGTTTGTTTTTAATATTGTTGCAGCGTGGCGTGGATAAATGATTGAAAGATGTTGTTTGATTAATACAATTGTGATGTGTTTTGATTGTGTAGCTTTTAGAATTGCTTTTAGTTAAATGCATTGATATAATTATGCAACTAATAAATTCCAATAAACAAGAAAACTCTATATTTTACAAAAGCATAGATGAAAAAGCATATCCAAACACGGTAAGAAAGATAGCACAAGAAAATAATTTGAAATGTTGAAAGTAGTCTGCAAATGCTTAGATGTAATATGGATGTGA
>LQRL01095901.1:15861-40393 GCA_001703475.1 Hydroides elegans | reverse complement strand
TTCAAGACAAATAAGTGTGCGTTTCTTGTTTTTTAAAAGATTGAAAGATAAAAAAGTTATTAAAGAAATAAACGTATCATACGGCATCAAACAATCTTTAATGCCCCCTTTAAGATACGTCTTTTGTCGAGAAACTTTGTACATGTATGTCAATTTTGTGACTTGTATCATGCATGCTATGCCTTTAGCAGAGACATGACACGGGACGGTTATAAAAGATCACGAAAATTTGAAGGAATGTAACCCAATATGAATCTATCTTTTATCAACTAATTCTTTAATTCAAAATCGGACTTGTTGTTTTCAGTGAAATGTTCATGGCGAACGCCCTAAATGACGGCATGAATTCACTGAGGGTCATTCAAACCAAAGTGAGTGCGCTGGTGTCCGCCCTGCTAACAGATGTGAACCAGCTCATCGAAATGACTCAGGATGGCACAATAAATGAGCAAGAGTTTACCCGACGGGTAAGACATTCCATATCTTATTAATCCCTCATCAAAATGATGATACCATTCTTGAGGGTTTAGAGAGGGATATGTCACTTAAAGGATAGTAACGATACCCCACCACGCTCAGCGTCGATATATTTAGAGGCGATCGTTGCTGAAAGAACAACCCCATTACATATCCTTTGGTAACTTGCACCGATTTTTTAAAATTTTTATTAGAACCAGAACTGGAAGGGAGCCTAATTTTAATGTTATCCCTAAACGTGAGCAATGAATCAAACCAATTTCAGTCAATCAATAAGTTCCTGCCCATGTGACACTAGCATGTCTATGAGAACCTTTTGTATTTTGGCAATGTCGTTATTTGATTAATTGACAATTTGCAGCTACTCTCTTCGTTTGAAGATGCCCTGAAAACCCTGGAAGGAGTGGTGGCTCTGCCTTCGGTGCAGGAGAACATGGGGCAGTTCCTTGCTATGAAGGACACACTGGCAGAGATGTTCGGTAGCTATATCAACAGCCTTATTCAGGTCAGTTGGACGAATCAACCCAAACAATGTATGGTTTGTTGTAAAAAAAATCGGTTTTCGCGGTCTCATATCATAGCGAGATAAAAATTATGTTTCCATATACGTGTTATACGTAAGTGTTATACGTAAATAACTAACGTAATATTAGTCAATATTTGTTAATATACATATAATGATTGTAAGTAAATGTTTTTTTTTGCTCTCAAGGCAATGGCCAATACAGACTTCTCCCTCAATGACAACCACTTCAATTACGTTATCGATCCCGAACAAGAACTTTCCGATGATGACATCTTAAAACTCCAAACCCGATATTGGTTCTTATATGGCCACTGGTCATACTCCTCTCTCCTACTATTATATGACACTGGCGAGTGGATTAAGGGCGGATTCGCCAAAACAGCAACCTTCTACAACAGTGATGTTCCACTGGTATCTAAGACCTTCCAAAACATCAAAACCCGGCCATTACTTTACATTGGAGGTTCATTTTACATAAGACAAGACAAAGTCTTCTTTGGACGCCGAACGATCGACAATACCATTTATGCTATTTTGGGGGACTTGGACAATGTTCTCGGACATCTTGAATCTATCCAGGAATCCTTAAATGGGAGGTGGTCCGAATTCTCTGATAGCGACTACCGCCTTACGTGGGAACAGGAATTTGATAGTGACGTCTATGCACACCACACCACACTTGAGGCTCAAATGGACAGTCAAGACTGGGCCGAGTTCGAAAACACACTATACAATATCAGTAAGATATATGAAGCGTACTATGAGCAACTGGTTGCTGAATACAACGCCCTCCAAATAAGTGTTGCCTCCATGGATTCAGTTTATGACGAGGTGATCATCAATTTCAGGAGTATATGTGGTGTTTCACAGAATATTATTGATCGGGCGTTTGATGGCGAAACACTGCAAATGATTCAAGCCCTGGTCCCATCATTCACTATCGCCCACAACTTGTATTATTTCCAATCAGTCTCGGAATCATTTATAAACAAAACCACTCTTAGTTCTGAACAAGCCATGGCAATTCCTCATTTCAATAGTTTGGTCGACGGATTCGATGTGATCCAAGCACATATACATGCGCGCATGGTATTCTACACTTCCATAACCGAACAAGTCATCCTGGACAAACCAATATCCGAAATTTATGCCCTGCTGAAAACCGCATTTGAGAGCTCAATCGCCTCTGAAGCCAGATCTTTCGGAGAGTCATTGACGCAAAATGACGTGCTATGTGCGATCGCCTCTATATATGCGGCACGGGTTGAGTATGACGCCTTCAACCTTGAGGATATCCGCGTCATTTGCAACACGGGTGAAGGCAGCCTAGAGGACGAAGAAACAAAGGCACTCAGACGTCGCTACCAGGCAATGGTTGAGGGATGGGTGCAAGTGGATGTAGAGGCTGGAGACGTTTCTGTAGAAGCCACACTGGCAATGGTCAAGCGCTTGTTTGAGCATCTGAATGAACCTGGTGAGGCGCATTATTTAGCATTATTTCCGCTTTCACTTATGAAATAAAATCATATTAATTGTTTTTAAAGAACTGCACTACATCAATTTTTGGCTATTGATTCTACATTTCTATGGTTTCCTTATCGACTTGATAAACGGCACATTCATATAACAGTCTATGGCAAAGTGTACTACAAATGCATCTGGATTTTACTCAAGATGTTTTATACCTATACGATTTCAAATGTATGTATAACATGAATACCATCAATTATCGCTATGCATAACTAGACGTTCTATTGTTGACAGGAATGCAGGAATTCGCGGACGCCCAGACCGAAAAGGAGATTCTCTGTATTATCCCTAAATTCACCGCTGTCAGATTCTACGACATGTACGAGCTGAGGCCATTCCGCTCAGCCGCCGAGTGCGACGACATCGATGATGCATTGTGGGCTGCGATCAAAGAAAATCGCGATCGCCGCCAGAATCTACAAGTTGGTGTCACTATGGAGTGGGACCAATGTAAGCGAAACAACTTCTGTGCATGTTTGGGGACGCTGAGGGCCCGCTACCAAGTGAGCAATGAAGAGTTAAAAGAGCTTCTCAGGGAGACCGGTGATGGAGAAAACGAGTGGTGCGGCGGGTCCGCCTATTTCGTCTGTCCCGAGTCTAGTTGTGTCAACTTGCGTCCATCAGGAATGCCTTAAGACCCGGATATTCAAAATATATTTGTGGATGTTCTTTTTGGAACGTTCGCTCTGACTTTTCTTTTCTAATGACTTTTTTGTTAAGCAATGGTTTTGGTTAAGTTATGTTTAGTAATGTTAAGCGTAAGGGCCTGTTCACGCGCGAGGCGACAATATACGTATATGTTCTTTATAGACAAGTTGCGACAAGCGTCGCTTGTGCGATAAATAATATTTAAGTATATTGTCAGTTGTCGCTTTCCGTGTGAACAGGCCCCAATAAGTGTTTCTATGACTTTGACAATACATTTTACACGATATATATTTAGTTGTTTATTTTTGCCAAGTATGTCAACTAGCGTGAGCGCAGAGTACGTCGACCTTACTAAAGTTCTCAGATTTAACTGTTTTATGGCAGATTTCAAATATTCAAATATAAAGAGTACCGGGAACTGCTGTATTGAGGCTTCTATTCGAATGTTAGCCCTTTTGCCCAATAAAATTTGAATCTTAATAGAAGCCCATGGGCTTGTGATCGGATGGATGGGCTTCTATTTGGATGTAATTTTGCTCTTCTTTTCTTTCAAAAAAGGTTCAAAAACGCGTTTTATATGTGATAGTCCTTGTCACGGAAATAAAAAGTAAACAATATCCTGCCATGCCTTCCCAATTTGTGACCGAAATAAGGATATCGAACAAAAACAGAAAGAAATTCCATACCTATTAACCTTGCAAAGTGAGGATTCATTACATTCAACCAACCCATACACACGTATCACTTTACCGCAAAAAAAGGATATATAAGCCCATAGGTTTCTATTCGAATGTAACATCCGAATATAAGCCCATGGGCTTAATTTCGGGTGGGCTTCAATACAGCAGTTCCCGGTATAGACCATTTTACATAGCAATAAATATATCGTTAGAACTAAATATAGAGAATAAACAGTGTTTTAAAGCTAAAAAATATTGACTTATCAATTCTCTCACATCATGGATCAAGGGAAACACCAAACCACCTCCTTTCAACCCCATTAAACCGTTTAGTTTAATGATAATTCCGCTTTGTAGTTGCCAAAACGATTTCATATAGTAGTTTGGCAGATTCATAATAATAACGTCCTGCGTACTATTACACCAGAACATTTGATTAGATGTGTATCTGCTATCTGGCATCATAACCTTTTTAGTGGGGATGGTTTTCCAACCCATGATGTTAAAATGTTAAAGTGGTTGCTCAATGCATTCCTGATGGGTTCGACATAGATTGTCGTATATATACACTGTCCAAAATAGTCAAGCCCCCTCCAGTTTTTACCATTAACCTATGTAGTAGTGCACGGTTTTAAAACGTATTGTTTCAATTTGTAAACAAATCACTTTAATTTTTTGGGCTCAGAATTGTTTAGAAATGTGTTAAGTGTACCCATGGCTAATTTCGTCATGATTGGGTTTGTTTCAGTGGGTTGATTAACGATGGAATTGGAGGTAGCCTACCCTATCTGCCATTCTGATGGTAATGGCAAACGGGGTATCTCACAGCTGCTCAAAACAGCCGGGTTGAACGAATTTGTTTGTAACAAATTGGTTTCATGGATAGACTTAACATTTTGATGTAACGAGTAACACAATAAAACATGCAAAACTATTAACTGTTCAATGGTAATCACAACTGTTTAAAGTGTACTTTTCTGCATACGTTAATGGTAAAACCTGGAGGGGGGGCTTGACTTTTTTTTTGGACAGTATACATTGCACTTTTAATTGTGGAACGGCCAAAACGCCACAGCGTAACTTCAAATACAGTTGATTGTGGACATATTAGGCTTTGTTGTTTTTTTTATCGCCGTGACTCGATAGATTTTGACGTGATGTTTCTTCTTGCATCTGGAATGTAATGATTCATGTAATAAAATATTTTGTCAAGCAAACGTGATCATGACGATCTCCCAGATCATTTCCATTTCCTCTCACTGAAATATATAAATATCGAAATATTAACTCATCAAATGAATTATCATTTTCTGTATCGATCCGGGTTTCTCTTGCATGGTCAAGCAGGTCAATGTTATCGCTTAGAATGATATGTTGTCACTGAAAACACGACATGTCCAACGTCGCCCCTGAATCCAAATCGAGGTCAAGTCGCTAAGTCCTCACTGAGATGCTGAGATAAGACGGAGGTTATTAGTAATATAATAAATTGCGATACAAAAGGTGTGTGCAATGATATCGCTGTAACAACGGGCTGTTATCGTACATCGCGTGAGCTGCTCCAGTGCAATGAAAGTGCAGCATGACTTTCATGCACTTCTAATTTGTTTATCTTTTGTCATTGCCATATGTAAGAAAATATTATTATCTTAATGGGTTTTATTATTGAGCATGATGATCGATTGCCTGACTAATATCTTGCAATTTTAATATCTATCATCATCCTCATTTCATGAAAAAGGCGGCCCCGCCTGTACCCAAAATATATACCCAATTCAAAGGCGAATTGCAAAAACATACTGTTGTATAAATCTACAACATATATATTAAATACGCGTATTGCTTTATAGACAAAATAAAATGGTCATCTGCTGCTGTCCAGATTTGACCTTTTTATTTAAACCACAATTAAAATATCATATTTGTTTTTTCAAGACATGCGATCCGGCTGCTAACTCCTCTTTTTAGTCGGCAGCCGCATAAGTTTTAATGTTTTTTTTTCAAATGCGTTACAATTATCTTAGGAAAAATACATTTATAGATTATTGAATGGTTGCATGGGTTCTCTAAGCCATTTCCATTATCATCATAACAATAATTCCATAATCGATCCATAAAAAAACTAATCAACGTATGTTTACACTTGAGAAATATGGGTCAACGTAGAACAAGAGCATCATCACATTTGTCCGACCAGGGCTCTCTTGCACGGTAGTACAAAAAGTGGCGTGTTTACGCAGTCTTATCAGACAGGGCTGAGGAGTCGGTGTGAATGGTTTCACTGTGTCACCAAGGCTAGTGATGCTTGGATAAAACGCGTACTAGGCTTCATATTTCTTTAACGAAAAGTGAACAAAATAATATTATTTGTTGTTTAAAATTAATTTATAATAAGATACATCGCGCGAGAAGCATATTTTCAAACACATACAATTTGGTATTAAATAATAACACACAATGCTATATTGACACAGTAAGACTAGGATACAGATGATATTTACCAATAATTCATCAGGATATTGAATCATGATACAAGTATAGCCTAAATTCTACGCAAGCCTAAAATACGAAATACCAAACAGACGGTTATAACAACTGCAAAAATAATAATAACCATGGCTAAACATATAGCATCAGCATGCTTAACCCTCCTCAGCCTGCAATTCCTAACCCCCTCCTCTTGGGCCCAACTGGACCCGCACGCACTGAACGAGCTCTTCGACGACATCCCGAGTCTCGGCGCATACCATTCAATGGTGCACGACGAACCAGAAGAAGCCAAACCGGAAACGGGCTCAGCGCACCTGCGTAATTTGCGCATGCTCTTCCGGTTTGCGAATTTGAAAAACACACCGATCGATGATGTGCTGAAGAATGGTGGGGTGGACATGAGCGAAATTATGGATCTCAATTTTAATACTATTTTGGATCTGATTGAGACGGATCGTGATTTCAGGTGGAGTCTGTTTGATGATCTCACGGCCGAAGGTGAAAAGGTAAGGGAACAAAATTAAAACTCAATAATACCTAAGCATTTCATGTGTTCCATAAATATGGTAAACATTGCACTATCCCGTTGGTGAATTCAGTAAAAATCCTTCCCTTGCCGTTTTCAATTTGCTTCAAAATAATCTCATTGGTACATTTACCATGGTCAGGGGATGTTGCTATAAACATTTGATTTAACAAAATTATACCGCCAAAGACTGCTGTATTTTTCATTGGTTTCTAAACATATACAACACAAGAGTAATTATTGCACTATCGCGTTGGTGAATTCAGTAAAAATCTATTTAATTCACTTAAAAACACACAAAAATTTTATCAATACAAATTCGATATCTAAAGGAAATCAAACCAATAGAGAACATTATTAAATGTAAATATATAATTGAATATAACAACACTAAAAACACCCCTTTATTTTCAATAATATATTTCCTCGTTCCCCAGATGACCAATTTCCTCGATTTCATCGGCACCGACCTCAGCGACCGCTTCCCTATCCTCGCCCGCGACACCTCGACCTTCGACGAAGACTACCTCGAATGCTACAAAGACTACTCCTCTCTCGCCGAATACCGAACCTACGCCATCCTCGAACGCGTCGGCCGTTCACTGCTCACTGATCTCATCGCTGACGTTGAATCACAACAAGAATTCTGCGACAGTGCATGCAAATTTGTGTGTAGTGTTGCTGAGGCCGCACCGCCTGTGGGGTGTGAGCCTGGCTGCGGGGCGGTTTGCAATGGGGTGGATTACAATGGAACGGCCAATGCGACGGCGGTCGTTGAGGCGATTCTGGATTATTTTATTCCCGAGGTGGAGCAGTATGCATGGGCTGTTGACAGTGAGTATATTTAGTCTTTTTCTTTTATTCATGCATACAATATCTTCAATATATTCAACTATCTTACCGTGATCAGAAAATTGTACAAAAAATAGTTTCTTAAATATTCTCATATATTAGCATAACAAATACATTTGATTTTTTTACTCTTTCTTATCATTAACCAAGAATACATTAATTAACTTATTCATTTATCACCATATGGCTCCATATCCAATTCAGTAAATCGTTTTAATATTTCATTCTTTAGTGGTTGACGCCATGGCGAAGATTCCATCCGGTCTCAATGACGCCAACTTGATGTGGACGGGATCGTATTACATGTGTAACGACTGGGTGGATGGCGAATTCTACAATTATACCAACACCACTTCCGGCGCAAGGGAATTGAGGGAGGTCTATGGCAAATACTGTCGGCTGCCATTCAAACCACCAGCGGTAGGTGTAGTTGTGTTCTTTTTATTAACGTCGTATTATGTAGTTACAAAGAATTCGAAGTGAATTAAAGAGAATTTCTCTTCTTCAAAAAGTGTTTCCGCAACAATGCAAAGTTATGCCATCGAGTAAACCGACTATGTATAGCTAATTGTAGTAGACCCTATATTTACTATTCTTATTTATTCCCATTCATTTTTATAAAATTTCATTTATAAATTTTGCGTTTGATTTCAGTTTAATGGAAGTGATTTTCTGTTCCTTTATTTTGGGGCATGTGTGCCATCTACCTGTACCAAGCAACATATATATGACTACATATACAGGGGTATGTATACGTTAGTGTTTTTTTTTTTCTTTTACATATTGATTTAAGCATTGTTTCACAGTTACATATAATTATTAAATATGAATTACTTACCCTTTAATGTGCAAATGAAAATAAAGGGCAACTCTATTGATCTTATGAGTATATTGTTAGATTTTAAGAAAACCTTCCTTTCTCATTTGATGTTTGCTATTTACAGACAATCTGGTTTTCAAATTACTTATGAAAAGACTGGAATGGGATATGGATCCTGACCTTATTTTCTGCGATCATGAAACTGACCTAGCCACTGATGGATCTGCGATAGCATGTTTGTGAGTGCTAAAAATGGTTTTGAATATATGGATATATCGTATTATGTTATTATATTTGGCCACTAAGGGTCAAAATATAAATATTACAGTCGATTTGAATAGTTTCGTGGGTTTATCAAATATAAAAAAAACGTTGGATTATCAAATATAAATAAAATATCTACTGGCATAAGAACGCGTTGTAGGTTTTTAGTTTCAACTATCACTTTTTTGGAAAAACAATAACAATTATTTGGATTTTCCTTATATACAGAGTGGTTATGGGCATTCTTTTGGTGATTAACATTGTGGCCTCAGTATACGACGTTCAGTTCCGTGTGCCCAAGATCCAGAAACAACTCGAAAAGGAGGCTGGTGAGATCGCAAAGAGACAAACCAGTAATGGTGAGCTAGGATTATCAATGTTATCATCCAACTTGGTACATGATCTTGGGAAGATAAATCTAAAATAAAAACAAGAATTATAGAAAAAAATATGAAATACTTATAAATCACCTATTATAGATACCCGAACGCCCGATTTATCTAATTACAGTATATTTTAAACATATACCTTATTGTTCTCGAATCCTTATGCATCAAAATGGAAAACTTATTTTTACAGGTTACTTGCAATCCAATCCGACCTATGCACTGCCCAAAAAGACCACAGTGAATGGTGTGGGAGGATATAATCACGTGGACGAGGAGGAGTTCAACAGATACTCCAGGATGGGTGAGCATTTGATAACGACATGTTTTTATTGATACATGTATGCTTCATGCGTTAAATTATACAGACAATTTAGGGTTTTATCGAAAACAAATTATAAGGACCTTTTAACCATTTCATAATTCTAGACCATGTTATATTATTCTTATATCGCTGTTATATGCCCTAACCCCATGTGTAGATAAACTCTTAATCGAACTGAGGCAGACGTCACGTGACGCCCATTAGACGTTGCAAATTTGCATAAATATATGGACATTGAACGTTCTTTTACGGGTCCGACAACTTACCCTGTTTGTCATACACAATCATGTTTTGAATTCATAAAATTCACATATCCTTAATTATATTGTAGGTAATTTCTCGAACAACAACAACCAAGTCGGCACCGACAACGGCAATAACAACAACAGCGGCAACCCCGTTCTGCAGCACTCCATCAGCACGTCGTCCACGCGACCCCTCTATGAGTCGTATATGAGCACCGAGAGTATGGTCGTCAAGGATGAACCGCCCAGTAAGTCCCACTTATTTAGCCATTCGTTTAGTCATTGTTTTAAAAGGAAATGCATACGAGGAAGCCATTTCGTATAGTAAATTAAATTACATGGAAAATGCTCTATTTTCCTAAGATAATTTGTATGTTTGAATATAACATACTGTTAAAAAAACAACAAATCATTTGTTGCTCTTAAATTGATATGATACAATCCCCATGTTGCACTATTTTTTATCAATTCAAACAAAATGTTTCACTCTTTTCTCCAGCATGGCAGGACCGCTTGGAGGTGGCCTTCGTTGGCTTCTCGTCCTACACCAACATTTGCAACGTCTTCAAAGTGGACAAGCCAGAGGGCTACATCGAGACACTGGATTTCATGCGCTTCTTCAGCTTCATGTGGATGCTCTTTGGGCATACATGGCTCTTTGGCCCGCTGTACAACGAATCCTGGTGCACCGGTATGTGTGTTTATATAAAATAATGTAATATGGGAATTCATGATTGTTCTTTGTTTTTGTGCTATGTTTATAGCAAATCTACTATGGTCTTGCTAACAAAGACATTGCATTCATGATGGTAACGTCGGAGACTTGGAAATTCGTGTGATGATTTACTATGATAATCCTGATCATCCTCGTTTATGTATGAGTTATGTATCAATGTAAGCAGTAGATGTGTATCTTAAACGTTTCATTTGGAATTAAATAATAAAGTAACATAATGACCTGCTTGTAATATCATACGGGATCAGTTAATTTTAAAATCGGCAAGATTTTCGACCTCAAGATTATGTAACCTCCAGAAATAAGGCCAATTATATGTACTTATGGATATAGATCTTTATCTCTTTCTTTCAACTTTTATTTTCACGCTTTTATTTCAAATCATACACTAACAATGCTAGGAAAAATGTAAGCTGGAAGTAATATTTTACAGTTATGGTTATCTTATTCAAAACAAATATTTAATGAAAATCTTGAAATATAGCAAAAAAAAATATCTTATGAGTCCATAGTATGTTGGTTTCATTGAAACGAAGAGTATATGTCCTACGCCCCAATTTGCTTTAAATAGTCAGGTGACATTAGATTACGGAAGGGGTAAACGGGTGAAATGGTCCATTGCTGCAAAGGGTCCTCGGGGTCACATGGTCCGACCGTCAGGTCATTTATTCTTCTGTCCGATCCGATGCACACATCTGATGAATGTTTGATCTGGCCAGTGTCCTATGAAATATCAATAAACTAGACAATTGTGATGTAAACCTATACATTCAAACGTTTATTTGTAATTAAATTTTAATCTAAAATAAGAATATTATAGTGTAAATTAAAAACCATCGTGAGTTTCTCCGGTACAACCGTGGTTTCGATTGCAGGTTTCTTGAGCGCCTTATCTCTAGCTCACGTGTAGGTTGACCAACGATTTTTATATATTTTGTAATTATAATTGCACTACTCATATATCAATCAAAAGTGATAATTTCAATCAGTTATGGATGGTATTTATAACTCATAAAAATATAATATTTCAGTCATCGTTCGAGATTCATTTCAAAAACTCGAGCACGAATGATAAATATTATCGCGATCGCAACTCAGATATCCAGGTCAATTGATCAAGTGACGCATTTATCTCCCTTGACCTTAACCGGATCCATAAGCAGATCCTTATGGCGTTATTAATATGATATATCATAAGTCATAAAAAGTTGAAACTGCGTACCATCCGCACGACTTTGATATATTTATACTTAAACTGAAGTTTTTGTTTTATGACATATATGTTATCATCAGAAAAACTAAGTCACCTAGTTATTACTCAAACAAATATTTCAAAACCATCAAACAACGTATGATACGTATTTGACTGAGATGTTAACCAGGTTACAGTATCGTACAAAACGTTCCTCAGCTGATAAAACATTCCTATCGATACATTTTAGAAGGCCACCCCAAGATAATTGTTTTTTTAAGCGTTCAATTTTGAAATAATTATTCTCTTTTCTTATGGCGACAATTGAAGAAATTATTTTCTCAAATTTTCCAAGCCAGATGTAATTTGATGGGGAACACCTTTTTAAAGGAACAGCTCGTGAGGTGCCATATATTTAATATTATTTTAATGATCTCTGTCCGACCGGGACTCACCTGGTCGTACTCCCAAGGTCCGCCCGTGGACCCACGAGCGCATAGGTTGAATGATAAGTGTTTCTCCCTTAGCGAAATACAGTATTCACCATATCCCAGTTGTCCCTCCACGTTAAGACGGAATAACTGGAATAAAATCGCAATTATTAGTAAATTAATATATATTGTGAAGTAATTTATTTATATAAAACAACTTTTTCTTCTTAGATTTTATCAAGGATTGTAAAGATTATTAATGGTGTAAACCATTACCTGGGTTCCGCCCTTGTGAGAACATCTGTGCATTTTGATATGGCCCAAGTATGTGGTAGCATCCAGTGTATCCCAACACAGGTCACCATGTGCTTCTTTTATCTGAAACAAAATAAATTTACCATGATCTTACCGAATAATCGGATAGACCTTTTAAAATGGTATGCCACATTGATCAATATTGAATTTGAGCTTATTTTAGAAATCACATGTATATCGAAAACCTTTACCTCTCCCCATTTGAGGTTAGGTGCTGGTGGTGGGTAAAATAGTAGCACGTCCTTAGCCACATTATCCATGAACCATTGGGAACTCTTGCAGTGGTGTTTCTCTTTAAATGCAAGTTGCTCGGATATGTCACCGTATTGCACACCGCGAAACGTTGGTTCTCTGGTGTAGAAGTACTCCTTGTGTTTGTCATCCATCCATGTCTCAACCACCCGCAAATAGTTCTGCCAATATTAAGACATAATGCCGCGTTCACGCAAACGAAAAAGCTCGGAAAAAAAGCACGAAACCCGATATTTTCGAAAGCCACATTTGTATAAAAACATAGCAATTGACCTATACTAGTTGTTCACGCAATAAATAGGATATTTTTTTCGTGAACACGCCTTTACACTCTGATAAATGAGCACTACAATCTTGGATCTAACCTTGGTAAAATGTGAGTGAAAATTACCACATTTAATGGTTTATTATGAAATCAGTGGAAGAGGAAACAACCAAGCAAGGAGAAGTATAGCATAACTTAACGTACTATTTGGGCAACTGGTCCCGTTTTCTCACCCATACCGTAGGGCATGAAAGAGCGATACACGTGACCTATCCTGGAGCATGGTACCCATTCCACGCTGCCACCGCACATCCACACCTAAATGCGCATGCGTGAGAATGGCATTATAAACTTATCACATGTTATTTCATTGTGACCGAATTTTATTATAATGATATCGAAAGCGAACAGTATACTTACATGACATTATTGAAATATTGTTATATAATAAAAGAGCATTGGCAGTTGTTTGATAACATGCGAATCAGAAATACGGATCTTAATATTCATGTTGCTTTGTGGCGATTATGTGACCTACATAATTTGTGTAACATATCTTGTATATGCCCAAACTCGATTCGACAAGCATATAATATATATGCTTTCAAGTTTGTTTTATCTCCCTTATGAAAATTAATAACACATATAACAAAAATAAAGATACTTGGAACTGCCAGAAAAGAAGTTGAGACATAGTCCTACTTGACCTTGAACGCAAGCTCGAAATTCTCGCCACCCCAGATCTCGAGACCAGGGTCGTAGCCACCTAGTTCTTGGAAGTATTGTCGATCTATGGCAAACAGGCCGCCAGCATTTGTTGGTGATCTGATGATAAATTCATATATTCTTTATATTTTTATTGTGATAAAAATTTAAAGCTTATTAATTCTTGAAATTCAATGGTTGCTGGTAAATGGTTGAAAAAGTACAAGTTCAACGATTCAACTATTTTGAATACTTATTTCAGATGATAAATTATGGGAAAGGCTCATAACGAATATCATTTAATTAAATATTCGATGAATGAATGAGACATAAGCGAATACCGCGAACTCCATATGCAAGGAGATTAAGCTGACAGCGTTATATTATATAAGGGAAAACGTCCCCTGTTTGATCATACTGGTAAGGTGATGTCTGGTAGGGCCACGTTGCTATTTCCGCTCTCGTGACCTTGTACTCCTTATAGAAGAAGCCCCACTCCCAAATGCCGCGATAAGGCTGTGTATAAATAGCCTTGTACTCGAACGTGCGAGCGTCGATACCGTCTATTATGGGCACGGTCATTATTGTTCTGCAGTAAAAATTGTAAAATATTTACAGTTTATATTGCTTTATGTTTAAAAAATATACCTATTGTAAAAAAGAATACGTTTTTGTTGAATAATATAAAAATCGTTCTACTCTTTGTGCACAAAAGGTAAATATGTGTTCTTCGAGTCATGAAGTATAAATCAACTGTCAACGTGTGAATGTGTGATTGCTATCTACAGTATATGGTCCAGAAAATGTATTTTAATATGCGTCGATTAAATTGTTTTGTTACCATTTTATTCCCAACCTATCATTGTTTCTCAAATTGGGTTCATTTGTACAATAACAAACATTTATCAAACGACATCTTATACTTAAACGATTTCCTTATAAAACAGTCCAGTAAAGAAATGACATCCCCATCCAGTCTTTTTGCACTTAACTTGTTACTCGATTTGACAAAATAAAACTGGTTTTAGACACGCTAAAAGTATCACTTGACCTGTCAATGCATCTTGTTTCATCTTTTTTCATCGTCTCTCCGTACTAAAAAAAATAGTATCCATTTATCAAACAAAAAAAAATAATGGTGATAAGAACTATTTATGAACTATTTATCAACTGAAACATAGATTCTATACCTGTCGGTATGGATGCGAGATAGTAAGGGTGGCAACCAGTTTCTATTACATTCGCAATGGGCATCCAAAAAGACCAAGACGGAGCCAGTGGCGCGTTCGGCTCCGTACATCCGTGCCCTGATGAGACCAAGGCGTTGGGGACTGTGGAATAGCTTGACTTTGCCAGCCAATTCCCTAGTGCCAGAAATGTAGTAGTCCAATTTGGATTTGAGGTGCGCTGTAATGAAAATTGGCGTTTAGAATAGTATGGTCGAACCCAACCGTGGGACTAAATTATGAAGAATGATTAAAAGTTCTGATTTACTTCTAGACAGGCAATGTATATTACAAATAAACGAGATACTCATTGATAAATACATTTAAATTATAAACATAGCTTTATAGGTAAATGGACACAATTAAAAACATACGTTTATTGCTGTAATCATCAACCATGACGATTTCATGGAGAAGCCGCTCAGGCGAAGTACGAATGACACTGTGCACGGTTCGGAGAAGCGTACTCCATCCCTCATTGTGGAATACTATCACCACGCTTGCGTTTGGCAGTTGATGTGGATAGTGCCAATACACACATCTGGGTGAAAAAGATATATTCAGTAACCAGTGGTTAGAGTTTCTGTGAATTTTTACTTTGGACTGCCATGTTATATTAAAACATTTTACTTTGTAATGCATTTTACTTTGGCTCAGCCAGAAAAAAAACTAAAACGATGCAACGGATACGAAAGAAGAAGAATATTAAATAAATTGAAGACTATGTGGGCGATAAAGGACGACAGAAATCTGTAGTTTTTGCCTGCCCTACAAGTATATTCAATGACATGAGGATCTATATACTCAAAGGGGTGATGTGACAGCCAAAAGTACAGGGGTAGTGTCAGCCTCATATGCACTCGACGGTCAAGTGTGGCTGCTTCTGATTTGTTACACATATCTCATGGATTGACCCATATTTTAGACATCAGCGCAAGATACTGGGCAAACCTAATGACCAGATCAACTATAGCGCAAAACAACAACTGTTATATTTATAAGGTCTGGAGGATTATTCCACCATTTCCAAAAATAAAGATAACAATTAACTAATAAATGATAAAATCATAAAATAATGTAATAAAAAAAGAAAGGTCAGCTAAATTCAAACTCACTCTCCATGGCGAGTGTCTTTGACTGTGCGGTTGAGTGCGATCATATCACTGACGACCATATTGAACCCGTACTCTCTCATCGCCATTTGCTCTTCGCCTTTTGTTGTGGCGCTTGGTATACCCCGACCGCCCTCGCCTTAATTAGGGAACGCAGAATGCAATGAAAATTAAATCATACTTATATGCAATTTAAAGGAAATGCATAGAAAATACCACGCTTGTCTATAACTAATTAATGATAGATGGTGCAGTAAATTGAAATTTTGAAACATGTAATACGTGTAAATAGTCGCAATAAAAAAGTTGAATACTGTAATTCTACATGTATGTGCAGGGGACCACAATCAAGAAAATAACATATCCAGCCTACCTGGTCCTCGTCGCGCTATTTCCTCCACCTCATAATTGCCAATGACCCCTTTGATGACCTTGGCCTCTGTGACCTCTTCATCCGGCGGGGTGGCGCGGGCGACCTTGGGTCTGCGCATGCGTTGCGAGACAGGCCTTGGAGAAGTCGGCTTCTTCTCGTTCGCCTTGTAATTTCTCAATGCGTTGTCGAATTTCTTGTCGAAATTAACGGTGGTTGTGTCTTTAGGTTTGGGTGCGGCTTTGGTCGGTTTTATCTTTTGCTTTTCGAGTTGCTCGCGCTGTTTCTGTCGCTTTTCCAGATATTCTTTTTGTTGCATGTGTATTTCTGGATTCGCATGGCTATCGCCATCGTTGATGTTAAAGTCATTATATTTATAAGGTCGCTGTTTTATAGCTTCACTTTTATCAATTGCATCTCTTTCAAACTGTTCATGATCATATCTTTGGTCACGTTTGCTGTTTTCTTGAGCATCAAATTTTGATTGCAAATTCTGAAATTCGTTGTTACTTAGAACTAAATGTTGCCTGTGCTTATTGTCAATATTATGCTCAAGCGCCACATTTCGGTTGGGATCATTACCGATTGTGGTAGTGTTCAAAATTGCCAGGATTTTGTGTAATGCGTCTCTATCTTCTTGGTCGTCGTGTGGAAACGTTTCGTACTGTATCTGCAAATAAGAAAATATCATTTCTAATGATTCGACATAGGTAGTTGAAAGACATTTTAAATTAACCAAGTTTAGTTTTATAAATGCATTTGACTAGCAAAAACTGGAGGTTAAAATGCTTATGACGTTCCTATTGATTGCAGCGATGTCGAATGAATTTGGTGTTAATGTTTTAGCCAGTTCGGTTCGACATAAGAAATACAATTATACTAATAAACTCTTCTTTAAAGCATATTTCATCAAATAAAACGTCTTTTTAAAAAACGTCTCTCAATTACATGATCATGCTAATACCTGACGTGTGCTATCCTTCTGTTTCTGATCCTGAAGTAGAAGAAAGATCATTGGTATATATCCTAAGAATATGAATAAAATGAGAAGCTTCGGGAATATTGCGCGTAATCCCATGGTCTCAAAGATGTTTCATCATGATTTAAGAGTATAGATTTTAAAATTTTATCTCAGTTTTTCATTTTGGATTTTCTTTTTATATTTATCATAGATGTATGCGTAGCGTAACAATCTGTGTTATTGCTTCTTTTGCCTCGTCGTTTTAAGAAACCCATCTTACGTCTCCTGATCGATATAAAGTCACTGAGAGCTAAGAGTTGTATTGTAAATCTATAAAATGTTTCTTTCAAATTGATTTCCAAAGTTTTACAGAAACTTGCTAGATACATTGCGTATTAATCACAGACATATGAGAATTGGGAAATAACTGCCCTTCATTTCAAGAAAAACCAGTATCATGTCCAAAAATTAATTAAAATGCAAAACAAGAATATTGTGTATACAGTGAGAGTTAGCTTTTTCTATGCCAATTAAGATATTTACTGCATTCTTTCAGGTAGATCTAGGAGTCCAAAATCATTTATTTTTATTGGATTTCACAAAACGCCACGGCACCTGCGTTACAAATGGTGTATCTTCCATATTGTGTTGATTGGGATATTAGCTCTTTTTGAGGCGTTGAGTTGGTTAAACCATCTGATGATGGGACGTAATTATCATCAATATGAATTCCTAAACATGGTTGACATTCAAAAGCGAATTCAATCGTGTTGCATTTATGAATACATGTTTAAACAACTTTATATTTTTGCCAGGTAACCTGATCAGCTCGCTATACCACTTTCCGGGGCAGTTCCTCTTCCAGCCCATCATCAACTTCCACTTGTCGGCAGACACGTTCTTCGTTATCAGGTAAAACAAATGTAGTTTTCATGTAAAATATTTTGTAATAGGACTTTGAATTGGTCGAATCATTTAAAATATGCATGGTAATCGCTCCAAAATGCCAAAATATGTAAGTTGATATGTATCGCTTGAGCTTTTTAAAGTCTCAATTTTCTTCAATTCAGTAGAATTAGCTGAGATGCACAACGTCTCAACTTAGACATAATGTCAAGTTCATTCTTGAAAACACACCAAGATCCCAAATACATTTATATTGCAGCTGTTTTCTATTGTTTTGATTTCTTCTATTTTTATGAATATGTTGAAATATAAATGCATATTTTTTATTCATGCAGTGGCCTGTTGACAACATACAATTGGCTACGCAAATATGACCAGCGTGGTGAGCAGCTCACTTGGAAAGGCGTCGTTGGCTTCTATCTGCGCAGATATTGGTCGTGAGTATTCAATCAATTTTCTTAATATTATGTCTTCACATTTTTAACCTTTTGTATATATTTGAATTACACTTCTTAACTAATAAGAGCATCTAGATATTTCAGGTGGCTCTTGTTAACGTTCTTTTGACATATCCTATCAATATTATGACAATTTGAGCTTTGAGTTTGAACCTTAGTTCTGATCCAGGAACCTTGGAACTAACGTTTAATGTTCCAATCCAGGCTGATACCAGGCCTGATGATGGTGCTCATGTTCTATGCGGCCATGTACAAATACGTGTCGGGTGGTCCTATTGCTCCGATCAAGGTGGGAGATGCCGAGAACTGCAAGATCAACTGGTGGACTGATCTATTCATGCTGCATAATCTTGTCAACACAGAGGAAATGGTGAGGGAAGCATATTAATACATTAAAATTAAAACAAGAATGTCCTAGAAATGATTATTTTGTAATGGTTTGTTTTTATTAAAATCAGCCACTTAAACAAATACACTTTTATAGTAATTTTACTAGTTATGATATGCTAAACGCATCGAGTAATATCGTAAAAACTTAACGGAATATTTACTTTATAAATAGAAAATCAACAACATCATATGACAGGTTATATAATTTGATTCTGATGTCTATGACTTGTAGTGTTTGTCCTGGACATGGTATGTCGCCTGTGTCTTCCAACTGCACATCATTGCACCGCTCATCCTTATTCCTCTCATAATGTGAGTATAGCTATGGAACCAGATGTTTTTTTTTCGCATATCTACTTTAAATAAACTTAGTGTGAAAATTCTCACTTATTCTGAACGTCTGGGGTTCTTTGTTCTACCAGTATTATATAAATTTAATATTTTAAAATATTGGACTTCTTTTTATCCATCATATGATACTTACCGTATTGTTATGTTTATTCGGCATTTCTACATAGGTTTCCCATAGCGGGATATGCCATCTTGGCATTGCTCTACATCATTCACATTGGCGCTACTGCAGGCGTTAGCTCCATGATGTAAGGCTTTTCATACATCAAATAAATAAAATGTATTTGTTTGTGTAAAATTTGTCAAATAACGAGGGATCGAGCATATTAATGTTTTAATGTGGATGATTATATTAATTTATCTTATTTTTATGGGTTTATTCTAGAGACATTTTATGTTTAGCTGTTTCCCTAACATTTAACAATTCTTATAATTGTATTGAATCGAATATTAAATAAATGCATATTAAAGCACTTTATTTAAAAATCCTGATTTATTACAGATGGGATGCACAAGACGTGGGTATGTGGTTCGAGGACTATTTAGTGACACCTTGGTGCAGGGCGGGTCCGTACTTTATCGGTATGGCACTTGGTATTTTCCTGTATGAAAAGAAACTCAAAGTTGAGATCAAATACAAGGTATGAATCTCATGTTCATCACTCTGATTTAGACTCGTGTATACAATAATGAATTTTATATTTGTAATCTTAATAATTACAGAAAGAAAATGCATGACTTATATATATGTACGTAAGGATTTTACTTTTTTCCAAAAATTAATGTCGATGGCTTTTACCTAAGTGAAATTCTATAGAGCACTATCAGATATTTCTCTGAATAAACATACCACATTTATACATTTACAGTGGCTGCAAAAACTGACTAGCCTGTTCGCCTTGTTCCTCCTATTTGCACCGGCCTACGGTACATACACGCGCTTCAATGACGGCATTTTGAGCGCCGAATGGTCAAAGCCTGAGCAGGTCATGTGGGACACATTTTCTCGTACTTCATGGGCACTTGGTGTCAGCTGGTTTATCCTCATTGGTTCTACTGGTAACGCCGGTAAGTATGATATACAGTTTTTTAAAGAAATCAAAATCTATTGACTTTTTTAAAGTTTGGATTCATATATTTATTAATATTGTGACCATTTTGTTTTCAGATTTACATAAACTATTTATTAAATTGATTTAATATTAACGAAATGTCAATATTCAACACAATTAAATTGTCATCGCCTTTGAAAATATCCCTCGGACACCTATAAATTATTTATCAATGCATCCACATGTAGGTTATCTCGGCGACTGGATGAACCATAACATGCACCAGCCCTTCGCCAGAATGGTCTACCCGTCCTTCTTGTTCCATTCGCTCATGGTCTTCGGCAACGTGTACAGTCAACACGTCGTCCTCTATATCAACTGGAGCAAAATAGTAAGATCCTTTATTGATTTAATTGATTTACAAGGCAAACATTGTCTCGTATGATATGTTGGTAATGAGGGCTATTATGTGTGATGGTTTAAATGTTATCACACATTCAAATGCGCAAAGTTGTATGCCTTATCATATATCACAATTAAAATAACAAAATCCGGGAGTGAATGCATTTTACATGTAATAAAATCTATCAGTAGTTACGCACATGGCACATGATCTAAAGAACGTATATGTTTTCATTTCAGATCCAGACATACCTCTCCAATCTGTGCATATGTCTGTTTACTGGCGTTTTCTTTATTGGACTGCTATTTCACTATCCCTTATCATATGGTATCATCAAAGCCTTCTCAGTCAGGAACAAACGCGAATGTATCGAAGCGGGCAACCATCCGCCATTGCCCGAACCTGGGTTCATTATGGAAGATGAGCCTTACTCGCAGATTGACACTAAGCAACCTGCCTATCTCAATGGTAGGAACAGTAAGTCAAAGGAGGCGTTTGTGGAACCTGGAACACCTAAAACAACAACAAAGTTTTAACACGAGTCTCAATGAAAATTGCTTTGCTTTATTGGCTTGCTTAAGACAGCTCGAGACAGTTATGGATATGATTTTGTGAATGCAGTGTATGTACTGTGATATGGGTGATGTAAAGTGAGTGATCATAGAATTCAGCATAGTGCTATGTGAGTTTATGTCTAGTCGAACAATTTATCGAACCGAATAAGGAGATTACAATGTACAATCCTTAAGTATATAGTGCTTGAATGTGACTATTTGTCTTTAAAATTTCACATATGCAGTATTTAATCAAATGTAGAAACAATTACATGTAGTATCTATATGTCAATATTAGTTTTTTTTAAATACTATTAGTTGTCAATGCATGTATATAACAGTGCTGCAATAACTTGATGGTTTTATTATATTTATTCTAAATATTCGAATGTGTATAGAGCATGACTAAGATTAAATTACTAAGTAAACTTTTATGCTGTTTGATTTGGTGTCTTGTGTTTCTGTTTACAGAAGACTTAACATTTAATAAACATATATGATATATATATTTCTTTCTCTGAATGATTGATTGCACTAAATTATCTACTCTGATTGGTTTGCAATGAAGAAATGTTACAAAAGTATATTGACATTAAGTATTTCATATGGTAAAGTAAAATAAGTAAAATTTAATCAACTAATTCATGCATTCAGCAATAAATAGAAATATGTTTGATTATTTCAATAAAATTATCATAATATGTATTATTGCTTGAGTCATCAATTATTATTTGATACATTTTTCCAAGTTTTTCATTAATATACATTGGCATTGTATTGTTTAATAAAATACATACCACCAACATACAAATAAATAGGATTCAATTTTGAAGCAGCTTTTAAGTTATAACCTAGCTGTGTTTGTTTTATTTAATATACATATATCTATTTTAGCACACATATTACACTTAAAGAAAACCTTATAGGAAATTTTAAAAAGTATAACTTATACATTTATTAACACTTCAAAATTGGAAATATCAGAAATGCAAATAATTTATACAAAATTGTGGATTAATAAAGGGCTTGAAGGAATGAAAATCTGAATAAAACCAGATTTTCTTTGATAAAGACAGTAAATGTTCTTACGACTTATAAAACACTGAAAGTATAAAAACAAAAAGTTTAAAGAGGTACAAAACCAGTTTTTTTTCGCAGCAATTGTTGAATCTCTTCGTAAATACTGTTAACATTTAGGATGGAGATTAAATAAACAAAGAGGCGATTTTGTTGATCATTTTTAAACAATGATTCTCTTCAAAGTGTTATGATAAAAAACAACGTTTTTTTCAGGCTTGGACTTTTAAAATGATGATATAATACTGAAACCCCTCACGACGTGTTACTAAAAATGTGCTCGACTCCGAAACCATGACATTTTGCCACAAAAAACATGCACAAATCGCAATTAACATGAAGGAATTAGAAAACCAGCTCTTAACCTTAATTTCTATTTCTTAATAAATATTGCGAAAATATGTTTTTATTTAAATCAAAATGTTTAGATTTATTAAAAATTAAGATGATTCCATCATATAAATAAGTGCCATATTGTTTATATTTCATCTAATGTGTTCATCTAGACTAGCAAGATGGGTACCTAAAGTATAGCAATGTATACATATAGAACCACCTCAAAGGGGATATGATATTTCAAAAATATTTGGGTTTAGCACACAAAGGTCCGTCTCGGTAATGAACAATCGAAAATTATAAAGAGACTCATGTGGATACAACTAACAAAATTACACATCTTTTAAATTCATATGCATATTCTGGTACTACATCACTAACCTTTAATGATGTTTAAACTTGTTAGGGCTGGAACAACTATTTTCAGCTTACCCATTTGTTTTGATGCATTTATACAAAAAGTTTTTTTTTGAGTTCAGGACAACTTTACAGTTTGCTAAAGGATCTGTACTCGGCTAACCAACAAAATGGACCATTTATTAGAAACATTTATGTACTTTTCATTCTTGGCTTAAGACATGACTTGTTTGCTGTTCAATTCAACAAACATGTGTTTATTCGAGACACTTAAACAAAAATAAACTCAATCTTACATTCTCATAAATTCAATATAATAAGTCCCACGATGTTGTATTTTTTGTTTGAAAACATCATATCTGTTCTGATTGTGTCCACTAGGAATTGCAAGGATGAGATATTCTGAATTGAAATATTGCATTTATCATTCAGCTAGTTTTAAGAACGAACATTATGAGAAAAAATATGCCTGAGCTGGGGATCGAACCGGGGTTCGCAGCGTCAGAGAGCTTATTTATATAAGCTCTCTGGCAGCGTTCATTCAGCTTTGTGATAATCTATCGGCCAAAATCGTCTCAAAATAAGAAATTAAATGATTTTTTCTGCGTTAATTATTAGATAGATTGAAAGATTGTTCAATTTAATAAAACACATCCATTAAAAATAAAAATATATTTCAAGCAAAATAACAAAATGTACATCATAAGGGAAAAAGAGTAACATTACATGAACCCAACGCCTTAACCCCTGAGCTATCCCGCGCTCATGCAACTGATAAGTAAACTAAATATTTATATAGATATATGCTATCATATGTATGCAATAAAGGAAACACATCATTCGAGTTCCATACACCTAGGAATTCATTGCTCTCTGGCAGTCGAGTTTGAACGAACCCGAAGGGTGAGTTCAAACTCACCTGACATCGTGCAATAAAATCCTAGGTGTATAGAACTCTTATGAAGTATTTCCATGATATACATTCCTGCGGTTTTAAACGAATCGGGGGTATATAACGATCTGTTCTTACATATATTTTCTTTTGTTAACCTCAAATAACTATAAATATATACATCTATCCACTATCTGGTTGTCAAGGCTTTGATCCTGTAAGACAATACATTTAATAAGGGAGTTCAATGTTTCCCGAAATTCGAGGTTTTGAGACGTTTACATCATATTTTACCTTAAAAAGGGAGAGCATTTGGTAATAGCATATAGGGAAAACCCCTCTTATACTTGAAATTGAATGTTTATGGAAAGGAAACAGGCAGTTTACACCTGTAAACCACACAATTAAATGAAAAGTATTTA
>LQRL01095901.1:0-12431 GCA_001703475.1 Hydroides elegans | reverse complement strand
GGGCAGGTTTTTTTTTTTTTTTTTTTTTTTTTTTTAAATTAATTCCATAAACACTGCAACCACCCATTGGACTTTTATATTAAGAAACTCAAATAATAAAATAATGAGTTTGTAAGCAAGATCACAGCATAACTGACATAATTTATTAGATTAACTAGATTATGATGACGTTCATATTAATGTACTCATACTACACTAAAAATTTGTCTCAAACACATTGCCATTTATCAAACTACTATTTATGTTTAAATATACAATGTACATTTTTATCCGTACCATTCTCTCAAAATTATATTACAATTTACCTGTACCATTGGAAGTGCATCCTTTGCATGAGCTTGTAATTTTTCACTTTTATTTTCAGCGATGTTGAAAAGAAACCCACAGTCGACCAGGCTTTCAAAGATGTACTCAAATCTCTGGTGGTAAGTGGTCACATTGCCATACTCAGTTTTGAATTGATTATTCAAAAGGAATCTGTGAATTTTATTTTTGTTTGGGTTTAGAATGATTTAAGTTACAAGCAGTGAATGTGTAATAAAAACAATGCCATAGACTAAGAATTCAAATGGTTTCCCTTTGATTCATTGTAGGAAGACAACAAGAGCACGAATGACTACATCGCTCTCATTTATCTCGCAGTCCTCGCCGTGGAGCAAGGTGATTTTGTTTTTGGTTATGAAGTAATATTTGGTAAGAGTGCTTCTTCCTTTTCATTATATGATATGATTTGTTGTAAACGTGTAACCTTGATTTCATTTTTTTGATTTTATACTTATGAAAATCTATTTGGGCCACCGGTTTTCGGTCGGGCCACCGGCTTCCAAATCCTTGATTCGTACACTGCCACTTACCTTAATGGTCCCCAAATCAAAATGTCTATAAAAATATATAAATAAAATTGTTCTGCTTTTGACAGAGCTGTGTTCGGCGGCGATCCCGTTCGTGATGCTGTCGGAAGTGCTGGACACGATCACGATCGACGAGTGCGAGAAGGTCTTCGGCTTCGTCGAGGACCGCGTCGACACTTGGAAGGCCGTGAGTGTTTCGCACATCTGTACTTCTTGAGAAATAACGATATAGAGCGTCTGAATTTAAAAATGCTCGGCACCTTTTTTAGACCAACTGTGTGTGCTTTTGTTTAAAAAAACACAGATGTAGATACATTTTAGTTAATATGCGAAAATGTCAATATACAAATATAATTATAAGACTTATGTGATGTCTATAAAAATGTTTTTGACGAATTCTTGATTATAAAGAATATACCAATCACGTTGTTTTAGCGGGCGTTAATGATATTTGAGGCCCGATGTTTTCATTTGAAGCCCGCATTTTATCATTTGAAGCCCGCTACATATCATTTGAGGCCCGAGCTTGCGAGGGACTCAAATGTTATGTGAGGGATTCAAATGATAAAAAAGGGCTTCAAATGAAAACTCAGGGACTCAAATTTCATTAACGCCGGCTAAAACAATGTGATTACTATTATTATTGATTTACGAGGTACACACATTTGTCCACTTCGACTTCATATACACGATATTTTATTTTAAAATGAATTATACCAACTTTAAATTGGCAATGTCTGTACAATTGTATCAATGTTGCACTTCTTTTAAAAAATATTCGTGAAAAAAAAGAAAACAGTGAATCTTACTTATGAACAAAATAACTAAGATATCTGATGAATTCATCGGTGACTACTTTTTCCCGATTGCAATGCGACTTAGGCACAATCATACTCATTTTAATATCTATTTACCTTATACGGGTACTCAATGGCATCTCATTAGCATATTGCATTGTTTTACCAATTATTGATTTTCAATTTACCAATTATAACTGTTATTTTAAAGCGTCAATTCAACAGCATTCCTATGGCCTAGTGGTTAAGGTACTTGACAGCAAAGTTTAACGTTTTGCAACCCAGGTTCGAATCCCATCGATGTCCCTTCTAAATTTTAGATTTGTTTTATGTATTTTGCTACTTATTCTTCAACTTAGAATACTTATTCTTCAACTTAGAATAGCAATCTTTAATGTAACAGTTAATGTTTATCAAATATTAAATAATAACAAAGTGAAACGCCGTCGCAAATACAAATTATAGCATTTATGGGGAAAACATATAATTTGAAACAAGCAAGCGGGCCGTTTTCATTTGAAACCCAATTTAGCGGGCTCAAATGTAACTTTCGGCCCGCTGTTTTCATTTGAAGCCCGCAAACCATTAAAAATTGCCCTGTAAAACAGCGTTAATATACCACAGTGCCTCGCAAATCGATAATAATAAACTTTTGAGTTTAATAGGATAGACACAAACGAATTTATATTTGAAAATTAACTTTCATTGCACGATACGCAGATAAACGCAGTGAGTATTCCTATTTAAGAGTTAGAATTATAAGGGTAAACAAAATTAATGTTTCAACATTTATTCTTTAAAATTAACAATTGTAAATCCTAACAACAATTATCTAGATGATAACCCACTTCTTCTGTAGGATGGATTTTACAACGCCGGGAAGAATTACTTGCTTCGAATGTGCAATGGTGAGTTTATGATTATCTGACTATGGTTAGGTTAAATGATATCTATGATTTATCGATAACATTTTAAGTAATCTAAACAATATTTACTTGAAAACATGCTCAGAGTTGTTAAGAAATTTACTTCTTGGAAATAGCCAAAGTAAATTTGAGAATTTGTTATTCCACAGATTTACTACGCAGACTTTCTAAATCTCAACACACGATATTTTGTGGTAGAATACAGTTATTCTTAGCACGGTAAGTCTGCATAATGATTTATCTTTCTGAATGAAAACTTTTTCCGATTGTCACCTGCATTTTACAAGACAAATATGTTTTAGTAATATGATTGAAGACTGACTGACATCTAAACTCAGTAACGACTCATTTGTAAGTCAAATATTAATAAAAAATATTGCTAAGCGATTTTTAGAATTTACAAAATAATATAACTATTTGTAGGCTATTCCCACTCACAGAGAAGTCAGGCTTGAATCTAATGAGCCAGTTCAATTTGGAAAACGTTACTGAGTTCACAACAAAGGCCGAAGACTACCACAAAGCCAGACACACGGTAAGCACGCATACTGCTAAATCAGGATGTAGCATTAGCCAAAATCCTGCCTCGGTAATTTTTCGAGGGTACCTGAATTCTGCCTCGGTATATTCGATTTTGCCTCAGTATTTTTGGATAGTTCCTCGATTCTGCCTCGGTAGAATAAATTTTTACCGCGGTACTCTTTCGAGGGTACCTCAATTCTGCCTCGGTAATGATGATTTATGGAGGGTTTCGACCCTTATACTTCACCCTGGCAGACTGCTATTAATATGTTCCTTTACTGTTAAACACTTGAAACTGGAACTATCCCCGGACATTTTTCGGAACCATACCGATTATAATTATGTATGTTTTCTGAAGTTGTAGCCTGAAATTATATTTTTTCAGAGCGAGGCTGACAAAGATGAGGCGATGGAAGAGGGCGAGATGGCTGAGACAACAAAGTGAGTGACAAGAATAATATTGAAACAAAAACTTCAATTTGATACTGTAAAATATCCCGCTGATCTCTTAAGCTGTCTAGTGTGGAAATGATGTATAGAATTAATTGAAAATATATGTTTTCCAAATCAAGGTGTAACAAATTTGACTCGCAACAACATAGATGCTTACACATTTGCACTGCAACATCGATTCATATCATATAAAAATATGGGACTATATCAAAAACCGCCTTTTATAATAACAAAGTCGAAATGAAAATAAAATCAGTGTTATCTTTATCGTAATAGATCGTAATGCTTTAAAAATGGTAGTGCCTTAAATTGTCTTTATGTACGAATTAGCTTGAAACTGAAACCCTTTTCAATGTTTTGCAGCTCCTTTACGATCGACTACAACATGTACAAGAAGTTCTGGGAACTGCAAGACTTCTTTCGCAAACCAGCCCAGTGCTATGACAAGGACGCCTGGAAGAAGTTCTCCAACGTATGTATTTTTTTTCGAATATTTTAACCTACAATTAGACAAAGCATATCAATCGAAACGACTAAATATTTTCGACTGGCCCTATTTACCTCGTCATGTTAAAATATATAGAGTTAAAAGCTTTCGTTTTAGCTAAAAAGTCTTAAAGGTGAGAAGTATACTATAAATCAACTAAATTGTCTTTCCATTGTAGTATTCTGATGAGGTGCTCGCGTGCTTTGAGAGCTTCAAACTTGATGAAGTCAAATCGTCAAAGCGACGACGGGATATTCTTAAGAAAGCCGCAAAGTCTCAAAGCTTCTTCGCCAAATACCTCACAAGTGAAAAGGTACGCTTTCGTCATTAATGGTTTATATTTTCATCCGTCGTCTATAAAAATACACCGATAGTTCTTCCATTATGTATAAATGTTATTGAGCGTTATAGTTATATGAATGTTATTCTCCATTAAATTTCAGTTTTGAGTAAATATAAGGCTTTTAACATATTATCTCATTGTATAACACGTGACATTTGATTGACAGCTGCTTGACCTTCAACTGAGCGACAGTCACTTCCGGCGCTACGTGCTTGTTCAATTCCTCATTCTTTTCCAGTATCTGCACGCGCAGGTCAAATTCAAAGCGTAAGTTTTAAAGAAAACATTGTGGTTAAGGCTGCTAAACATTTCACTGTACTCTCCTTATGAAATGGCTTTATAATATATCATAAGTATTCAATCTAATACAAATAAAATCATATATAGAGTGATAGTAAGGCATTGAATTGGTTTTAAAGGCAAATAACCTAAAGAAAATAGAAGTTACTCGATACTAAATCATTATGATTGGCTGCCATATTGAAATAAGCTGACAATCAAATTGAAACCACTCATGTTTCATCGAACAGCGCGACTCTCATCTTGACTGACGACCAGACGGCATGGATCAAAACGGCACAAACGCGTGTTTACAATGCTCTTAAAGAAACGCCACCAGATGGACATAAATTCGCCGCCGCCATAGAGGTATCAGTAAATCCAAAACACTTAAACTTTAATACAAGTTTTGAACAGTATTGCGTTTATCAGGGCTGCATCTACCCCTGCGGGATTGCGGGATTCCCGCAGTTTGAGAAAAAAATCCCGCAGTTTTCAGAAAAAGGTGCGGAATTTATCCCGCACTTTTAGAAAGAATCCCGCACTTTTTCAAATCTAGTGCGGGATTTCAAGAAGGATATATATTATTTTTTGTTTCAAAATATATCATTTTCTTGATTGAAATCGACTGAAAAACGTTTTTTTTTTCATGTCCCTTAAAGAGCCCCCTATGGGTACGGGATTTGGTCAACTGCATTTGCAAGTACGTCGTAAAAAAGCGACTAACCAACCCTTTTTTAGACCAGCTGATTTTACAGGGCTTGTCTAGTCTCGCCGGTTGTATCTCCATCCATATATGTCGGTCTGTTCGTCCGTATCTAACGGGAGTTTTTAAGTCAAATCCCTGATTTTTTTTGCTCGCGCCTACGGCGCTAGCATGTTATAGAAACGTTCTTTAATATTGTTGGCGCCCGCCTTCGGCGCTCGGGTTTGACTAACTTTGTCATAGTTTGATTAAAGTGCCAGTTTCGTTTAGACCAGTAGCAATCTTGGTTCAGAAAAATAAATCAATGAAATCATTCAGATTTTAAAATGAATGGAGACTAGTCGCCCTGTTTTTATACCGCTTTCAATAAAAGCAGGACAAAATGATGTCATTATCAAAAATATGGTCTTTTGGGTCAAACTGAAAATCCCGCACAAGAAATCGAAAATCCCGCATTTTTCTGAGTAAGGTGCGGGATTTCCCGCACTTTTTCAAATGAGCAGATACAGCCCTGGTTTATAAATTATGTATGTCTCTATTTAACTTGGCGCAGGTTATCGCTTGGTTCATGCAATCGAAATAGTTGACATAAGATCCGTTTGAATGCATTTTTAGTGCGTTTCACAAATAACAAAATGTTGGCTGCTATGTATTGACTAAAAAATGGAAAGATTTTGAATTTTAAATAATAATTAGATGTGTAAATTCAAATTAAGTGTTAAACAAATGATACATTTTCCAGCACATTCTGAGCCGAGAAGATAACTGGAACAATTGGAAGAATGAGGGATGCCCTAGTTATGTAAAAGAGGCGAGTAAAGACACAGTCAAAATACCACAGCGGTAAGAAATATTATCATTTTAACATTTGTTTTGTCAGATATATCAAACAATGTGTAGCTTAAGCGTATCAGTGACGGAGTTAGAAAGTTGATTCCCGACATCAAAATCATCATCAGAGATTTCATAGTAGTAAGTTTGTTCTTCATATGAAATGTACATGTTGCCGTCAATCTGCGAAATCAGCGAATATGAACATTGACATTGAACATTGATAGTCAAAATTCGTCAACTACAACAAATGTATATATTATGAAGTGTTATTCCCTTCATAGGCCGCCGAAGCGGAGTATAGGCGATGACCTTCGGGCGAGCGGAGGGAAATTGACGAAGATGGGGAGCGCCGAACTGACCCGGCTGTGGAACTTGCAGAAGGACAACATGGCTGCCTGTAGGTCGCAGGAGAGGTGTGTACATTGTATATGTTGATGGTTCTAATTTGAGTTTGTATAGAAAAATGTATAAAGCGCCAGCGTGTCTAAAATGAGTTTTAGTTAAAAAAGGAAACAATAATCATGTTTCACGAAAATTATTCAATCTCATAAACACCCAACACATAAGCACATATTGTCATAAACGGTGACATAAAATAACTCGATTTATTGAGTAAACCCTTGCTTTCGTTCCTTTTCCGACAGGAACTTCATGCCCCAACCTGAAGTGTTTTTCGAAGACGCCATTGACCAGATTGACCCTGAGGCGCAGGTCGACGATGAGTACAAGTGAGTATTTGTGGTTATTTAATTTATTAATAGGTTTTTGGTCAAAAATCAAAAAGCGTTTCAAATAAGCTTTCTTTGGTGTTATATAGCCTAATGAGTTTTTTAGATTGATAGTGTATAATGTAAAGAATGCACTAAATAAATACATGTATCTGTTAAATACATATTAAAATAAGCAAATATTTTTCATAGATTGATAAACAATTCAACATTCGCCTGGAAGTCGCTTCGGTTGTTGGCCCGCAAGTCGCCGCACTTCTTCGCACTCGTACCTAGCAACGCGCAGCCTGGCAATAAGCAAAGCATCTCACAGTACCTCGAGAGTGGACTTAATAAGCTGGCGAAAGAGATGCCGGTAAGACATGGGTTGTGTGTAAGTTCTCATGTAAATGATGCCAAATTTTATTTGTGTTGAATGTGTGCATTTCATTTATTTAGGTTTGAATAAATGCAATACTCACTCGATTGAAGGTTCGAGGTAAAAAAAGAAAAGTCAAATAAATATTACAGTAATAAAAACACGGTTTCGCCAATTTTAATCTTGTAGAAGCCCTAAAAAAGCAATGGTAGCATTTGTGTTTATTTATGATTTTATGATATAATGTTGTTTGCGTTCTTTGGTTAGTTTTATTAAAGCTACCTAGCATAGCAGGCACTGAATTCGATGTTCAATATTTTAGACGGCGAACGAAAACGACGAGAAGACGGAAGTGGAGGACGAGGGAGAAGAGAAGCTAGAGGAGGGCGAGGACGATCCAGAGAAGAGATCCAGCTCAAATGCATCGCCTACCGAACAGGTGAGTAATCGTATATATAGATAGAAGTTATAAAGTATTGAAATGAACGAAAATGCATATAATTTCAAGGATGATATGCCAATACATTTACAACAAAGTGCGTCACTTCTTTTCCCCCTTTGCGGGACAATAGGCAACCAGAGTGTTTTGGGTCGAAGGAAACACTATAATATTTTGAAACAGTGTGAATATATATGCATATTTCTGATATTCAGCAATAAAAACGCATTTCATTTAATTGATTATAGATTATGTCGCATAACATGGCCTATCTTAATAATGATATACATGTAGTAGAACAAATCATCGTCATCTCAGCGAAATGCAACCTACATTTATCGATCTTGCCTTTGCGTAGGAATCACTCGTGACTGCGGAACAATGTGAGCTTTTGGCCGAGGTTCTTGCCGGCGACTGGAAGAAGCTGGCCACGGAGCTCAACTTCAGCGACGAGCAAATCAGCGAAATCGAGGTCAGCGGCGCCGGTGACGACGGGAAACCGGCGAGCATCACTGTGCAGGCTGAGAATCTGCTATCTGCGTGGATGGTAGGTTTGGTTTAAAATCGAAATTTCAAATCATGGGTTTCTCATTTTAATTATCAGTAAACATAAAACTATATCAGTCTCTATTTGCTGACCATCTTTGTATATACATTTGCTACTTCGTACTAAGAGAGTAGCTTAGCTCCGGAGCTCATGTTGTCGTAAAATCCTAGAATTAATTTAACTTATTTAATTACATGCTTTTTCGCATTATAGCCCAGCATCTTATCATTATTATCACAGGAACGAGAGCGCGAGAAGGCTTCAGTAGTGGTATTGCAACAAGCTTTGAAAGAAGTTGGACTGGTTGAAATATCCGAAAAGGTGCTTGGCAAAGTTACAGACAGCTGATCCATTGATCACCCAATCAAAGAGAACCTGGTGCATTTATTTTTTTATGTGGAGTCCTTTTGTTACTGGTCTTTGCAGACTTCACACGGGAGAGAACATACGCAGTTAAGACACATGTTTGATCTGCAAAAATACATTTTAAGTGTCATAGTTCTATTCATCGTGGTCAAAAGTTTTCCTTAAATATGGAACCATAAATAAGGCGTATCTAAGTTGTTCAAGTAAAGCTTAGGCTGCAAAGACCATAGAAATATGGTTGTCGATTTATAATTCCATTTTTGTGTTTCTATTTTCATACGGTCTAACTTTGGTAATCGCAATGAATTAGAGGTTCAGCAAAGTCACTGCCTTTAACTCTATGAATTGATTAACATATGTGGATCCGCCACATCTATATATCTTATGTTATATAAAGTTATAATAAATGTATGTAGCGTTATGAACGCAAAAATTTAATAGTGCCGGTCCTTATTTGATAAGAATGATACAATTTATCATGGAAACTGAATATGAAATATCGAGAACGACATGAAAGTAATTGAAATTTAAAACAATAAGTCTTGTGTTTTTTTTTTCAGTTTGCTTACCTATATGTATATTTTGTTGTTCGCATTTTTTTTTAGCATGCACATTCTGCATATGGCATATTTAGCTATTTCATGGAGTGAAATAATTTAAGCAATAAAATGCAAGTAATGAATGTTATAACAAATTCATAAAACTAAAGAAAAACGCCTTGCCGATAGTGACGCACATTTTATTAGAATGTAGCAGAGTGCTCGCCCGACAACAGTATAAATGCAACACGATGTGACATGCACTACCACATAGCTCACCATTACTACGCCCTCTACACGGCGCCTACCGTTTCTATGGCTACCACATGCCTAACAACCCAATCAAATACACAATGCTACACAGATTCTGAGAAACAAAAATAGACTAATAGCGTATGATTACATTGACGAACATGATTTAAAATAACATCATAATTGACATTTGATTTGCGTGATTGGAGGCATCCAATATTTGCTTATAGTTCGTGTTATACATCTATTATAATTCATAAATTCTGAAATAATTTTCATAACCCATTTAACCCATTAAAAGAAAACATTGTTTAAATGGCTACATTACACAACGTCATACCAATTCTAATAGCAACACCTTGTGGTGCGATAGTCTGATTAAAGTTGGTATCTGACTATGCAAACCATTAAAACACTGCATAACTTCATATCGCCACATAAACAATGTGTGGGCGAAAATTATCTAGTTTTACGATTCAGCTTGTTCATTGCTCATCCGTATAACCAGTTTATTTGATTGAATTTTTATCATTATGTACAAATTTTAACAATAAATTAATTTTGATATACATGTATATTTTATTCATTTCGTTTTATTTTAATCCTTTATTTTTTAATTATATGTATTTTTACCTTAAACAATGACTCATTCAGAAGGTGAACAAAGATACAGTTTCTTGGCACTTTAATATATACTTAAAAACTCTTAATATAAATGTTTTTTGTTCAGACTTTAAATAATTTGCTCCTACATGATTTATTCTGATTTCTACAGCAATAAATTTCTTACTATATAATAAATAACAAAATTTCAAGCAAAACGATACAGCTTTTGACATCGATAAGCATATAGATATTTACTTAAAATACACAAGAAGTAAACAAAGTTCAAAATCAAATCTTATAGGGAAACACTTGGCTGGCTCTGTCTATGGAATGTTTTTGATTTACAAAACTGTGATTTAGTAGGAAGAACAAACCTATGATTATTTTCATGAATACTTCACTTCAAGTGGCTTTATTTCTTGAGAAGAAAAGGGCGTGTGACACAAACCTGTAAAATCTACTTAACATGGTTTTATACTCTGATGTATATTCGTGCACACCTCCCTTCAACCGAAACTAATACATGTACTTCAAGTTTAAATTTCGCTTAAATGTCCTTTTCATGCCAAGATTATAACCAAAAGAATTTAAATAAATGGCCGTCTAGATTTGAGAAAAATCATTGCTCAATTATTTTCTATGTATACTCTTAGCCAAAACTAACGGTGTCATACCAGCAATAATATCCAGTCATAAAATCAGAGCATAAATCTCTATTGAGTGTCCTTGCTATGTTTGAGTAGTTCATTTCGTGAGAAACCATGACCCAGAAGTGCAAAACACTACACATTCTACATTTGAAAAGTTCCTTTGATGATAACCAAATTTATAGAATTATGTAATAAATCTGATCTTATTTTACATGCTTCATGAGATTATGGAGTTTCAATACTGTCAGACTGAAATTTATATATTTTCTAGATGGATAGTTGTATCCCATGGTGCGTTTCCCACATACTTATTTTGTTGGCAGAACACTTTTTTGTATTATATTATTACTCTTGATGTTAATAATCATAAAATTGTATTTGCATTAGCACTCATCTACAAAACCCAGGCATAATTGCGAGAGAAACTGTACGAAACTCACTATGTTAGTATTCTTAAAATAGTTACAACCATGACGTCGATACATATCCTAGAAGGTCTTGCCTTGATTATATTTCTTGTTAAAGATGTTTTAAACTAGAAATATCACTTAAGATTGAGTCTCGGACGAACATTTGCACAATTACATAACAATGGGATTTACACATCTGATTTTAAGGATGAAACCCCATTTTTATTCACTCGGTGTAGCGTTTTATCACACAAAGTCCTAGGTAATTTCTTCTCATCTCTTCACTTACGATACATGTAACGAATCGTGGCAGTTTAAAGCAAGCGAATAACATTTGCGTATGAAAATACCAATAACATCTTCCATCTACAAAACAAACGAGAACTTGCATAAGCGAAGTCGACACCAGACTTAAAATCCAACATTGAACATGCTTTAAAATTACAGCAAGCAGTAAAAACCTCCATATACTAAAATAACTTTGAAGAATCTGACAGATTCATTAAAAATAACAGAAGCAAAAAAATATATCAAAAGAATATTCAAATCATGTAGTGATACTTTTTTGTCACCACCTAGTTGTTTTGTACCAATTGACACGGATATTTTATCCATATTCGCAACATATTTTCCCCTTCTAATTCGTTTATCAATACTATCAAGAATCAAGACACTCAAATTAGATCTTATATGAAAATTATTCAATTCATCAATAAGAAAGAAAACGAAAAGTTGTTGCTACCTTAAGAAAACCCTGTTTATTACAAAAGCTGAAGTGCTAAAGCTTGAAGTTGACAAATCACGCTGACTAGTAAGATAAATAGTGACGATTGGACGTTATGTGAACAACTGGTTTTCTGGCGTCACAAAAAAATGCATTGCGACTTTAGTCATAACAGAGATTTATATATATGTATTGTATCTATAATCATGAATGAATGCTAACAGACATGTAGGTGATTATATCGTCAAATCATCTCCCACACCCCTTAGTTTTTTTTAATTAACATAAACATTTTAACAACAATTCGGCGTATGTTTATCTCGTTCAAATGTTAGCATTTATCTATATATAACGATATAAGTAAGTTTAAGACTAGCAAAACAAATTTACTTTTACATTTCATCGAGATACTTTTGGGATACTTGATTCAAACCTGTACAATTATAATTAATCTTCACTTTTAATAAACATACTTAACAGCATTATTATTAACAAATTTAGGATACACATGGGCAAATAAAACTAGAAGGTCAGTGACCTTGGATCCCCCGTGAACTTCAACAATGCGTATATGCAGGATGGTCAGTTTTTACTAAAATTAACTTTGGAAATGA
>LQRL01095899.1:5355-15582 GCA_001703475.1 Hydroides elegans | reverse complement strand
GAATAAACGAGTTATTAATGATGAAAAAATGAAAACAAACGTTGTTAAGTGCGAATGACGCAAAAACATGAAAACCCAACGCTTTAACTAACTGAGCTAACGTGGGTAACTGCTTTTGATACGCGAAATTAATGTGTTTAAATAGATAATTCTTCATAGAAGATATGCAATAAAAGGAGGAACACGAAATATTGTCAATTTAAAGTTAGTATAATTCATTAAAAAAATAGCGTGTTTATTGAGTCGAAGTGGACAAATGTGTGTACCTCTTAAATCAATAATAATAGTAATCACATTGTTTTAGCGGGCGTTAATGATATTTGAGTCCCTCAGTTTTCATTTGAAGCCCTTTTTTATCATTTGAATCCCTCACATCACATTTGAGTCCCTCGCAAGCTCGGGCCTCAAATGATATGTAGCGGGCTTCAAATGATAAAATGCGGGCTTCAAATAAAAACATCGGGCCTCAAATATCATTAACGCCCGCTAAAACAACGTGATTGGTATATTAAACATTTTTACTTTAACGTGTGTTTATTTATAAGTTCCATTGTTCTTATGAATTTACGTGCTTACGTCACAGTATTTCTACGCAAAGCATTACGTCACAATTGGGCTCGTATTTATGACGCTTACGTTTTTTATAAATCATATTTTAATGTGCGATAATTATGTTTATATGAATTTTGAAATGATAGAAGGTCCTATAAAGGTGGTTATTGAATACTTTAATTTTTATGACGAATATATTTTTAGTTCAAATACAAAAACGGACATAAAAAAAGAGAAATAAATGATTAGATATATTTCATTAATTAGTATTTAACGTTTTAATAATACTGGCGGCTCCAAACCAAATTACTGGAACAATTTTATTTTTGGCCCTTTAGGGGATTTTAAAATAATAAATTATGTTAATAAATTTGACATTCAGATCCAATTATCTAGGAATAAAAACAATACTACAATTCGTGACGAGTGAAATCTGTCAATTCTCCTCGGGAAAGCAACAAAAATAGTTTCACTCGAGCTTCGCTCTCGTGAAACTATTTTTTTGCTTCCCCTCGGAGAATTGACAGGTTTCACTCGCCACTCATGAGATATTGTCATTATATTTTACTCCTGAGTACGGCTTATAATAGGGTGTAAACTTCTGCAAAAACATGGAAACAAAAATATGCGATTTATCTAAAGAACACTGTAGCCCAGATATTCATTCTTGAGAATGAAAAGTATGTTCTAGTTAAATAAAAGAGGTTTGACATGTCAATTTTGAGTGTTTTGATGATTATATTACAATTATCAACTTTTTTTATTAATCCTCAAAAGGGGCATCTCATATTTTCATATTTATAATCGACACGGAATTATTCTTATTTATTTCTATCATTATTATTATGTGATCAATATCATGTATATTTTCAGACCGTCTTCTGAAAAGTTGGTGGAGAATGAGAACAAGATGGTGAAGAAAGACTCGTATACAGAACGACTACAATCGTAAGTAGTTTGTTGTCCTATTTATTAAGTCTTCTTTTAGCTGAATGAACTTTTAAGACTCTCAATCCGCATGTGAACTGTCTATATTCGCAACGTCAAATATACTTAAAATGGACCGTTTTTGTTAATTATCACATGTGCAACATGTGTAAATATCCATGTTCATTCTAGTTTATCATGCAAACGTACTTAATTATATGTATTATAACAGCATACTGCATGTATTTTTGTTGACGTTTTCAACATGTTTATATTGCAATTATTAGTAATAAAATAGTTTTCATAAACACTCATAAGCTAATAACACATAAAACAGTAAATTCATAACAGCAATATGATTGGCGTTCGAGTACTTGCTACTTAAAGCACATCATCATTAAGAGGCTCTTGTTGAAACAGTTACAGAAGAAAGTCCTCGAGATGTCTGTGTGACTGTTCTGGAATATATAAAAAAATGACTTTATGTGTATTTCATACAAATGAACCTTTATAGAACAATATTTTGCCATAGGCAATATGATTGACAAAATCAAGTAATTAAATTTCAAATCCCTTTCCAGGGCTGTACCTTAACTTAAATTCGAGGTCGCGGCCGTGCGAGCTGTGGAAAAAAGCAGGTCGCACGGCGGATTTTCAGGTCGCAAGGGGCCTAATTGAACGATGAATGGTAGGGATGTATATGCCACTCTAATATAAAGCGCCCTCGGGCGCTCTTCAACTTGACCACTGCGCATTGGAAACGACACCAGAGCGCTCAGTTAAAGAACAGAATGTATATAGATATGATAAACATAACCTAAAACTGCCTGTCACTGAGTTTGTCGGATTTATCAAATGTTTGATTCTGAATGCGAGCGCCGAAGGCGCAAGCGAATGCTTTATCAGACTATTTAAAAAATTCCATTTCCTGATGAGCCATCATATATGGATCGAAAAGCGTACCGGTAATTGATTTACATTGGAGACAGGGCAATAGCTACAAAGTACAAAGCAAATTAGCTCTGCACATATGTGACATCATTCTTCAAAATATCTAAACTTAATATGAACCAAATATACAAATAAGGCCTAAAGGCGCGGTTATAATTAGGCACAACAACCTGGTTTTTTTCATTGAAATGGTCCAATGTTTATAGCAAGATTGGTGTGAAAAAAAATCTTTCAACCATTTTGATCTAAACACCTTTGGCTTAAATGTAACCACGCATACATTAGCATATATAAGGCCCTAAAAAGTTGGTCGCACAGTGTGCGACCTGATAAAAATCCGAGGTCGCAGGGCCGATTTTCAGGTCGCATTTGCGACCTAGCGACCGCTAAGGTACAGCCCTGCCTTTCTCTCAAACTTCGATTTGAATCTCGACATGATTTGACTTTGATTCTGAACTTTTCTATTCGGTCGATATGTAGGAATTCTTGCATGAAATAAAAACACATCTTTCTGTATTTTTCTTTTCGAGTTATTAATGCAGATAATTAATATGCTATCAATAATTGATAGATTTCAAACCCTGTTAAATCCTAATTTTCCCATTCCCCCGTTATCAACCCACATTTCCCCCTTCATATCTCCAGTGCCAGTCAAGTGATGTTTGCCATGAACTTGCGCTCGTCGTCAAGACAACCCCAGGTACCGTCTGCCGGCCCAATGACGTCACCAGTGAGCGATAATAGAGATCCATCAGCAGCCGATAACACCAATGACATAACCCGACACCCTGATGCTTCCCGGCAACAGACGATATTAGAGCAATCAGCCAATATCGAGAAAAATGGTGGAAAATCAGAAGGGGAGAAACATGTGAAAGATGTAAAAAGTGTAACGAATAAACTTGGGGTAGTTGCGGGAAAGGGTTCGCAAAAAGTGGGTTCCGCGAATAAGTCACAACGTAGTTCGGCGCGTTCGCCAGAGAAAGAAAATATAAGTCTGATGTCGTCATCTGAAACGAGAGAAGAATATGTGGAGATAAATTCGAAATACATGCATGGTCGTTTCAAGCGGGCAACCGTTTTGTAAAATTCATTTAAAAACATTGATGAAAAATCTTGCAGAAGCGAACTACTTTTTTTTCTACGAACCTTGTAATATGTGTAATATGCGATGTGCTTTATGCTTATGCTGATTCTCTAAAAACATTTTAGTGATTTTATTGCTTATGTTTTATGTGATTTGAAAACCTGCTGGTTTCAAATTTGTTTATAGAACCACTTATTTTTATCTTGGTTAAAGGACCACTAACCGGAATTTGCGATTTTTCATGTGAGTTGTTAATTATTATAGTCGATGATAGAATAGACTCGAATAATGATCGAATAATGCCGATTGCATCCAATTTAATATTGATAAGATTTCGATTTGAAATGCCTAGAATCATTCTAGAAATATTACTAGTACATGTATAAGGCTACATTTAAATTTGAAGGTGCATTAAAATACTTTTTTTTTATAATCAAGTTTTATGACTTGAAAAAAAAAGGGTTTATTAGATTCGAATCTAGTCAGAGCTGAAAACTGTGAGCCAATTAACAGTTACAAAAGTATATTAAGATTTTACTGCTATAGCCTATGTTACATCAAGATTTCTTAATATTGATGCCCAAATTTAGGGTTTGTAAATGTCTATGTTTTACAAATATACCCTACAGACGTTATCCAGATCGCAATATTATGGGAATACCTTATGACGGTTGAATATTGTTAGGTGTTTATTGCACGAAGGGGTCAAATTGGATGCATCGAAGCCGAAGGCTGAGTGCATCCAATTTGACCTCTAAGTGTAATAAATACCTAACAATATTGAATCTGAATTTTGTATTCCCTTTATTACATGGAATAACAAAGAAAATAGCTACATAAAAAAGTTAATTTTTGCCATGTCATAGTGGGCGATAATGTAATATGTTTAATAATATTGACACTCAGGGTCGATTACAAAATGTTACGTTTATAAATCATCTAGGATAAGAAAATAATCTATGTAAAATCGGTTATTTAAACATTAATTCAAGTTTATATTGGTTTATTATGAACAATTGATTTCGGAAGTGCAATCGAAAAATAGTTCGGGTGCAATACACAGAAATATTGCATCATAGGTTTTCCTTATCATTTCTTTAAGCAATGCACCCTGACCATGTAATAAAATGCTACATGTATTTAATCTTAACCTTTATATCGCGAATAGACGGTTAGGTATTAACTTTTTTTCTAGTGAAGTTTAATTCGGCTGTTACATTGAGTTACACAACCGATATGGATTATACATACCAAGCGCCTATACCTTAAACTATTGTAAAAGAAAAAAAAAAACTACACGACATTCAAATAAGTAATTAATTTTTTAATGTGATATTTTTCCTCATAATATAATGTTATACATAGGAAAATTTGTCTACGTTCAAACCAGGCAGTAAAACGCCCTATCATGGATTCATTGCATTAATGTTTGATAAATTTATGCTAAATTACATTTAATCCATTTTTTCTTGATGTGTTCGTGTTATGAAACCATATCACACTCTAGTTCATGATATTTAAATAACAGATATGGAACGTATCAAACGCCTAGGTTTGGCAAATTTATGAGATTTATTTTGAATAGGTAATATTATATTGAGAGTTTTTATTTTATGCAAATTGAAAATATGTAGAAGTACATCGTTTCTTAGAACATGGTTTCTAATTCAAGCTATGTCCCAAATGACGTTTATGATGTATAAATTTTACTTTTTTAGACTCTAATATTGTGATTTTTTATTTTAATATTTCGGCGTACACTGTGTTATATGTGTGATAAATTATGCTTAGATTTTGTAGTGTGTATTTGTATACTTGTTTAATGGTGCTTTGAATAAAACAATACGTAAACACAATTATTGAGCGTTGTTTAATTGTTGGAATTGGGTTAGTATCTGTATAGTGTAAGAATTTCTATGCCAAATTTTCAAGGCATATGTTGTAAATAAGTGCAAGTCCCTTTGGTCAAAATAATGATGATAAATGTTATCAAATGGCTAGTTTTGGCACTGAGCAAACTAATAATGTTCTGTTTGACATCACTTTTTGCGCCTTTTGGCAAACATTCCAAATTTTAATGAAAATAAAAATGCAAATTTAAATAAAATATATCTATATCAAAGCCTTGATTTGTGGGCGAAGCTAGTTGTTATATATTTTACGCATTTATCCTTTAAAAACGTTTGCAAATTTTAATGTTCATATATTCATATATGACCTCATTACTAGGTAATAGAGAAAAATAAAAGTAATTTGGTAGTGATATCAATGTAGGATATTGATCTAAATTAATTAATTGGATAACTTGATAGACCTTTAATATTCATCTTTTATAGTTTATATGCAAAGAAGATACACTAAAAGGATAAGGGCAATTATAAATAAAATTATTTCAGCGCATTAAAGGTAAATAAAAAGGTTACATATATTTCTGAATCAATAAAAGTATAGTGAAACTTGAATCTTGTGAAGCTTGGTTAAAAATTGGCGAGAAACCAATCATCAACTCTATCCAGACCAATCATAGATATTGTTTAATTGTGTCATTAGTCTCCTAAATCATGACACTCAATTGAGTTAACCTCGCTTGGTATCTGGTCTCTACTTTCCCTACTAATCTCATTTCATTCAGGGCTTTATGTTTCGTTGTCTCAATGAATCAATGCGATAGATAAGTATGGCCTTGGTATTGTCAAACCGATGGTCGCAAAAAACGGGGACATTTATGAAAATGTCGTCAGAATTTGTTTTATGGATGGGTTATTGCGTGATGATTGGAATGCATTTGTACTGGGAAACCCCCACCAAATCTGTTTAAAGGGTAAGTGTAAGAGTGTGTTAAGAAGATTTAATATGGTTTGCAATGGGGTATTGCAAACTGTCATTGATTGCATATCCAAGTGAGATACGTAAATGCTAGTTAAGGTTTTCAACCTATTGAGACTTATATTTGAACAAACGAAACCTGTGAAAACATCGAGTCTGCTCTAAAAAAAAAATGTTACAGTAACACATATCCTTCACATGTAACGTGCTGTCCTCCCCGATACATGGAAGGTTTTTTTGCGAGGGTCGGATAGGAATCATATGATCATAAAAATATATGCTTAAGTTGATATCCCATTTAACGATTTACTAAATTTTGACAATTACTTATTTCAAAATAAAAAATTAATTGAGTACTGGTATTCTTCATTCGATTATAGGCTATGTGATTCTTATGTTGATTGTACAACACGTACAAGTATTATCCCAAAATATCACAATCACAGAATCGATGCACTAGGTCAATAAGGGTCACCATACTCACTTCTCAAGGCTTCAATACGCCTTGATTGAATTTGTGTAAGGAGCGATAATGGCAAAAATCATTTCATTGCAAAAATAGTAGAATTGTATTATCTTATTACGTGCTTGAGGGGACAAAATGGTACAAGATTGCGGGTAAACCATTATTGTGATTGGCAAATGGGGGATGTTTGGAAAAACTGCATACTGATAACATGTTTATCAGTATGAGTAAAATTAGGCATGGTTATGGTCAATCGACGGGTTAAACAAGGAGATAAAGGAAAAAGCAAAGCCGATATTTGTGGCATTTGTTTGATTTAAAATGATATATAATACTCTGTATAATAAGATCTTATGATACTGATCCAAATAGAAAAAAAAAACAGCTTTTTTTGTCATTTGAAAAAAAAAAACACCTTTTTTGCTTATAAATAGTTATATCAGAGAAACCCGTTTAACTATACAAAAACTATCTTCAAACATATTAAATAAGTAAACTGCTTATCATCTTGTTTTGATGATGCTGTATTTGAGTTTGCATGGTTCCGACACAAATTATGAAGTAAATTTTTTTAAGTGAACCGGTATAATGTTTGCATAATATTTCCTTCGCCTTCTTTCGAATATTGCTCGGCGTTAATCACAATTACAATACATTCGGATTCCAAAGGTCTTGGAATTTTTAATTTTCACGTTCGCTGTCTCAAGGCGAGACAATGCACCCGTCTTATCCACATACTTGTCCAATCGAAAGATAATAGATTCATTACTTATCTTAATTTTCTTGAATCAATATTGTAAGCATCTCGCCTGTCTAGCTTAAGTATATTGCTTATCCATATTTATCATATTTGGTGTCACACCAATAACTTGACATTCGGCCCATATTACTGAAAATCTCAAATGTTTCATTTCGATTGCCATGAAGTAGCATTGTACTGACTATTTTATAGCATTTAGTTATTATTATGTTATGTATTTTATGAACCACGATTGTGCGACATTGACAGCTTTTTAAACCTTTTCGAGACTGATCTAATCTATTAAGGCGTATTATAGGCTCTTGGTCTTTATTGGTTTAAATGGTCAACTTCATTCAAGATATAACACCATAAAGGTGACAGGATTGGTTGAAGCGAAGCAATAATTTTGTGCTAATTTTACGGAATTTATTTGTCGATTTCACGGTAAAATTATAAGGTAAGAGTAATTTCATTTTTGCATCCGTATATCATCATATATGGATATATCAAAAGGGTTTTTGCAAGATTGTTTTAAAAAACTTCTAATAATTCATGTATTGTCCCATTTTAACTTTAGTGGCCTAGAATTTCCATTAGTTTTCACGTTCGACAATCCCTAGTCCATTTTCAAAATTGCAATACTAAAATCCAACAGTTCTGGTAAAGTTGTAGGCTAAATAAGCTTTCCCAAATTGAATTCGGTTATCGAATGCATGATGACAAAATAAGGTTACTCGTTTAAAAAGAGCACCATTTAGGGGTTTCGATTGATTTACCCTTGTACTAGTTTTTTTTCTTTCGGAAAAAAGTGAGTAAAGTATAACCCTGGATGGAAAGGTCACCGGAAAAAATCGGGTTCGTTGCTTGTATCACATTGATAATTTATTTATTTATTTTATTTAAACAATATTTATATAGCTCCCAATAAAAAATATATTAAATCAATGTTTTCTATAATAAATATATGATTAACGTATTAGGCGCACATTATTTTTGATGAGCTTTTTCAATAGTTTGATGAGCGTTATTTGGGAAATGGTGGGAAAATGCTTTGATGGTTGTTATTCTTATTAGGCTAGCTATTGGTCAGATGCATTATTGTTGAAATGATATTTTTTTATCTCAACTGTATATTTTGTTTAATAATTAATACAAAAAACATTATGGAACACCAATAAAAAATATTCGAAAAAACGATTAAAATTGTTCAATGTCTCAAAATTAAAGTTATAACTAGTAGTTAAATTACTTTATAGGCATCCTAATTAATTAGTTTACATTATTTTCAACTGACTTTTGTGTTGTTCCTGCATAGAGTTCTACTTTACTGAGGGCATTATCCTATTTAAAATCGAAATATATTTTATCTTTTGTAAAATCATAGCTTTGCATCTTGATTTTAAATGAATTACTCAATGTCGTTATTTTTTTAAAATATTAAACCTTTCCCTGCCTCATATCCCGTTTGTACTATAACCAACTCTCTCCTTTCTTTTTTTTTTTTTACACAGCTCTAATAAATTTTACTCTTTTTTTACAACAGACAAGTGAGCAAAGGCACTACTTTTCCTTCCATCAGCAGGTGGCGTTACTCGTTCTGTTTGGAGAGTATAGAGGCATTTTATGAGCAGACGAAACTTGGCTGGTGACACAAATAGCGCGCGCGGCGACGGAGGAGAAAAGGGTGTGACAAGACAAACGACTTTGAGCAGAGCTGATTTTGGGAAGAAAAATTAACTCGTTCATTATGCAGGTTAGTGTTTTAATCAGTTCAATTTATAGTTATAAATTAAAAATAAAGTAATTATCAGGTGAGTTTGATTTGGCTTCGATAAAATGGAAATTACAATGTAATTAAGAGGATGAATGCATGTTTGAAAAAGTATGAAAAAGAAAAATGCATATATGAAAATTAGATAAAGAGTTTATTTATTTTGAATATTTTTGGCATGACGATAAGAGTTCTATAAATGTTAATTTATGTTTTGTAATAAAAATTGATATTGATAATTTCTTGAGTTTTCTCGAAATGAGGTTGGTTAAGAGACCGTCACAATAAATTAAAAACAATTGATATGAATATTTGAATGAATAAAAAAACGCATTACACTGGGTTATATGGCGATCAAATTCAATATAATTATGAATGGTATTTGGAGGAGGCTCCTTAAGGTAAAATTACATATTTGGCAAAGAAAAATTTCTTTTCTCGGTGCCCCATACTTAACCATTAGAAATATAGTTTTGTTTAAGGAAAAGTAAATCTACTTTTTAATTTGCAGGGGTAATAACTTATATATTTATTTCAACGTGGCTTCTAGCTCCGTCTCAATATTAATTAGAATAAGTTTCGTTTTACATAATAAGGTTTAACTTATAGTTTCCGCAAACTTCCGCATTTTATGCAATTTTTCAATTTTTGTTTCGAACATTTTGTTTGGCAAAATAAAAGATAAAGTCTCACTAAAATTGTATTTTAAAATGTGTGTGGGCGCAGCAAAGCGGTTCCATTCCATTTAACAGATTCTAATGTCCTTGATTGTAATTTATTTTTACAGTAGTTATGATAGTGTTGTACAAATAAGGGTTTATTTTTCTATTATCATGTCGTAAAGCAATTGCTTCCGACATGTCAATTTAAATGTGTTTACATGGGGAGACGTTTTGGTAAAAATA
>LQRL01095896.1:54099-65347 GCA_001703475.1 Hydroides elegans | reverse complement strand
GTGGGGGTGGGTGGTTACATCTTGCTGCGAAATATGACCATGTGGCATGCGCTAAATATCTAATCGAGAAATAAAACGCCGGTAAGTTTTATCCATATAAGATTCAAGGATAAGACTACGGTTCAGGATAAACTTAAACTTACTCTATTTTTCCATTGCTTTACATTGAATTAAGGATAAGGTTATTATTAAGGAGAGCGGAGAATTTTGGTGTTGATCTTTGTTACATACACTGTTTAAGTCAGATACCTTAAACCAAGACGCGATATGTAACGATTTAAAAGTCCCATCAGCCACTCAATCGTAATGGAATGCGTGTCTTCTTTTTTTTTCGACTAAAATGCATTTTTGTTCTTTTCAGATACCAACGCATTGAATGGAAAACTAGCTACTCCAGTTATGGTCGCTAGACAAAACGGTCAAACCGAAGTCGCGGAAATGCTACGTTTGAACGGCCTTCAGGCGCTGAATGAGATGAAGGAAGGGATTGGGAAGAAAAGGAATGAGCCCTATGTTATTGACGAAGTTGATTAGATATTCATCTGGATTGATCATTCGACCCAGGCGCGGATTTAGAGGGGACGACATGCATACATGTTCGATTCTAATAGTTGTTTTCTGGATCGGCACCTGTTCATATTCAATCCCTATGCCCCCATCCTTCTCATTGCCTTCAGAACGACACTTAAAAAACCATTCGATCAAAAATCGTGGATATGCTAAGCCTTATCCACATTCAGTCATCAAATCCTGGCGGAAACCAAAAGGAAATATTGGTTTGTTAGTTAACTGCACCAATGGCAAACGAGGTGCTAGATCGAACACCGTTATCTCTATGACCTTTCGAGTTCGTTAACCCATGCTCAAAATTATTGGAAGCTTGCACTGCTACCAACGGATGGTGGAATAAATCAGCGGTATTAAAATAAAACATTACAGACGGAAACCTAAACAAAAAAAGTTGTTTTTATATTCCATACCTGTTTGAATGATATCCAACGCCTCGGCCCAGCTTACACCCAAACGTTTCATGAAACCAGGGACTGTAGCTTGATACGTCACTGTTTCTATAATATTTTGCGCCTGGACTCGACTTACCCACAATCATTTGTTCAATCTATTTTCATAGATCTGATAAAGATATATGTTTTCAATAGTCCTTAATTATGACTCCGCACCTGTTTTAATGATATCCAGCGCATTTTACATCTATTCTTTAAGTTTATCTATACTATTTCTATTTTTCATATTTTGCTATATTATATGCGTAACCTGTTTTGATGATATCCAGTGCCTCCGCCCGGCTTACTCCCAAGTGTTTCATGAAACCAGGAACTGTTGCTTGATAAGTGACTGTTTCTATGATATCGCTGCCAGCGGCCAGGAAACTATTGGATTGAGAAATGTATATATCAAAAATCGTAACTGGTTTCATTTGTGGAAACTAAAACATTTTAAAACAATTCTGTATTTCACAATTTAGATAACCTAAACTTTTAAAACATAACGTACTTGTACATCTTAGTCGTTAAAGCAAATTTATTCAATTAAATGTATATGCAACAAATAAAATATATATGTCGTGTTTATGTGTTTACTTTTTCACAGATGTTTTAATTGAATAGATTCAAAAACGCAAGTAAATTACATTTTCGCCCTTAAGTTTTTAAATCGTACATAAATATAAATTTATATGTCAAATTTTTGACAAAACATATAGGCCCTATGTTGAACGCACCTTTTATGAACCTTTTTAATAACGTCCGGATGTGAAGTTAATAACTTGGCACTCCAAAGTGGGTCACCCTGAAAAAAAAACGAATAAAAGTTTTATTTATATATACATGTATTTCATCATTTTCAAATTCAATATTTAGACAAAACATATAATGCATATTTTGACAAGGATTTTCCTTGTAAAATTCATTACAGATACATGCTCAGATAATTTCAGCAAATAAAAGAATGCATTGAGTCATAAATTATTAGTAGAAATACAGTTGAATGGCTCCGTGCAACATCGTGCTGAGTTTGAAATAGACGTTTTTAGAAAAGATACAGTGATTTTTTGCTTAATTTGTCAGTTATATATAAGGATTGGCAAGTTGCAAAAGGATATTATCATGATCGCATTGATTTCGTAGCATTATATAGGTAAATAAAATGAAAATATAACCATGTGACCATTTGCAATACATTTTGGCGAAGCATGTTAAGTATACTTAACACTTTGTTGCACGGAGGCCTTTATTTGTAATCTGGGGGGTAGGGTTTGAGTGAGGATGTGATAGGCTTTACTCTCTACCTACATCTATATCTGGATGTCCATGCGTGAAGGCGATTTCAGTCGATACACCTCCATCCAAGATTTGCACTTTGTTTCTTCTCTCTTTAATTGCTTCCATGACTCAGAAGGCCCTTGGTCTAAAACATGCATCACTATAGACATTATAATCATTCTATATATAAAATGCGACTTTCGTGAACTCTATAAGATCGTCAAATGAAAATAATTGTTATCACAAACATCCAATTTACGCGATTTCTGTCTTCTGTTTTATCTCTTCCATGACTTTCAAGACCTTTACTATAAAATTTATGTATTAATATAGACATTAAGGCTAATAAATAGGAATGTGATTTAGCTTGAACGTTTCTGCAAACCCTCCATAAGTTATAAATGTAACCGATTTTATATCGAAAATTATTTTACAGTTCATTTGTATTCATGATCCAGTATTTCTGATAATGGACAGTAAGCCAAGTCGTCAAAAGTACTTCATTAATTAAAACATTGCGCAGGCTGTACGCTATTTTTAATTTTAATTAATAAACTGACCTCGTACTAAATCCTATGATTATAACCGATAAGTTTCTGGCCGCCGAGGATTCAAACATATATCCTCAGCTTATTGGGTAAGTGCTTTCCTCTATATAACATTTCTGTTGTCTTAAGATTCTAAACGTTTACAAAGAATCATCTTTGCTTAATAATCTTACGAATTGATTAGTGCAAAGGCATATATTCGAAACCGAAATTCAGCAAAATGATCGAAATGTACCTTATACCATTTCAAATTATTTGTTTTGTTTGATGTTTCTCTTAAGAAATTGTAAACTTTTAGCTGACCGCATAGAGTTATACATAACCCTTATAATGCTATCAATTTGTTTCATATACAGGGTACATGTATATGTTTCGTTTAAGATTAACACATTTTGTATTTCTACAATTTTATATTATCAAAACCAACAAATAACAGAACATTTTCATACTTTTATCATTTTATTAGTTTGATTATACATATCACAGATCAACAAGCTTACAAAGACATTACATCATAATAAATCCAGATAAATAAGTTAACAAGCGATAAGTGACTTCGAAACATGCAAAGTTATAGAAATAATAATTTGATACAATCAGACCATTAAGGAAACAATCAGACCATTAAGGAAATTAACAGTTGATAGCATTGCATCAATGGTGATAATAAAATTGTATCTAACACTCATTTTTTTCTTTGTTAAATTATAAATGTAACTTACCTATCAATCTAATGTGATTGAAACTTGAATGACATATACTCATGTGTTGATACGCATTAAACGCTAAATATCTTGAGTACAATACAACTTGAATATACATTTATCAATGCACAAGTAGCTATGATTGATTGACAACGATTATCGGTTACTCATCAATATACATGTAAAAGCGTGTTCACGCAAAACACACACAATTTTTCGCAATCGGTTTTTAGTATTAAATACCAATGTCACTTGAAATTTATAGCGCGTAATTTGTGTGTTTGAATTTCAAGCAATTAAATTCAAGTGAGATTGGCATTAAATACAAACCAAACAGGCTACGAGCAATTTTTTTGCCTATTTTGCGTGAATGCGCCTTAACGTTGAAGATGTAGACAGATACACGACAATGATAGCCTAGATAAAGGTATAATGGGTTATGTGCATAACAATAAAGCAATTAAAGCACTTCGCCCTTTTTTGGTTCTTTAAATATATCATAAACGGAAACAATTTAATATGCAATACATATTACCTCTATACTGACAGCACCATACTAGACATTGATTTCAATTATTTTTCAATGATAAAGGATTTTTTATATATGACATACAATGATGTTATACTAATATAACTCAGAATGGAAATTATCTTAATTTATCAATAAACCAACTATAATGTGTCTACATTGTATTTGTCCGTTAAGAATATAAATACATGAACGTTATACATAAACATGAATTTAACATTCCAGTGAGTGGGTAACATTCTTTACACCGAAATTGTAACAGCGATTAACCCTTCAGATTTCCAGATAACCGATCTACGACTAGAAAAAAATGTCCTATTCCTATAACCAAATGAAATCAAAAGCACACGATAAGGCATGGATCGATATTTTCAATTCCACCCCTTTATCGCCCATTCTTACATTGAAGTTATTAAAACAATTCATAGAAAACAGTTTTTATCCATTTTTTTTAAATCACGTGACGTTTTGCCACGTGATAATGATGTCATATGACCATAGTCACATGATAAATGACGTCATATCAATTAATCACATGACTGTCCATCTGACCAATATAGTATCTCCTTCTTCTATGGCATAAAAGCCAATGTCCTTTTGATCGTTATCCAATTTCGAATTTCTAGAGCACCACAAAGTAGCTAGTGGAAAAAAAATATATATTGTAAAATCCAGCCCTTTTTCACCCTTATTCATTGCCCTCATTGATGCTATTAAAGAAAGAAGAACTTTTTTATTATCCAAAAAGATATTTTTTAATCACGTGACAATGTTGACGTCACGTGACAATAATAACGTCATAAAAATTAATCAGCTGACAGTCCATCTGACCAATATGGTGTCTCCTTCCTCTATTGCATAGAAACCAATGTCTTTCTGATCGTTGTCTAACTCGAATTCTTCGCCAGGCATCTGCAAATGAGATTAAGAGAATATTAGATGATAAACGAAATGGATCGAGGGAATTCGATTTATACATATGATATACATGTATGTGATAAATAGAGTGTATGATGAATTCGAATTCTTCGTCAGGCATCTACAAATGAGAAAAAGAAAGAACAAAAGTTGACCTACGATAAACTACATGTAGTTGTAGATGCTTCAGGCACTCATAATGCCTTCCCATATACATGTATATGAGAATTGAGTCCTTATTTTACTACAACGTTATTGAAAGTATGTAACCAGATATATAGCTCGATTAAAATATCGAGTTTTATTGTTCTTAGCTAGCGCACGAAGATCAGCAGATAAATATTATATCATCGTTTGAATGTAATGAATTAGATGATATAGTTTCTTTTTTTTTTTATGTTTACCTGGTCACTTATGTAGTTTAAGGTCATCGTATCAAGGTCGGCCTTGTACAGCTTCTCAGCAAGGGATTTTACTTTGACGATCGTCATGCTTTCTGAAATAGAAAAACAAATAAAACTACATGTATTTAAAAGAAGATTTGAAAAAAAAAATATCAATCGAATCTGAAAGCAGGCTATATCGTTGGCAGTGAACGGATAAGCAATTCTAAGCCGTATATGTACATGTATACGTATATCAATACACACATGCAGGGGTGCACCTTAGCAAATGCGACCGTCATTTCGTCCGCGTGAGTGTCGTTTTAGAAGACACTCGTGCTAAAGCGATTTTCAATTTAATGGAAATGCTCTTCTGACAAATCAATTATATCTTAATCGATTACAAAAATGTCCTCAGCGCCCGCATTAACCATGTGTTTTTCATAACGTTGAATATTGTACGCGAATGTCATGTTTGCCCGCACGAGTGTCAATGGCGAGTGTCAATGGCTTATATCTGCAAATCATTTCTAAAACAGTCCTATCTCCCTTTGGCATAATTACCCGTCACTAAAATGTTATGTAACCCTAAATCTTAACCCAATACACGCGGATCTACATTAAGCCGGATTAATTTTCCAAAGAATAACTAGTACTTTTATATATAATGGGAAATATACAGGAATCTTTCTGAAGATATATCTAAAGGAGATAACAATAAGACAATTGTCATAAAATCATCCAAAGTCAAAACGCCTCATTACTGTATTTATTATTGTGAGACGTTGACCCTTCAAGATAATTTTTCAATTAGATTAATAACATTTTTTTTTACTTTTCATAGAAATAACTTATCGCATAGAAAATATCTACACAAGAAGGTTTAACGATAGCACAATCAATAGGTTCAATACTTTGCTTCTAAAAATAGCTGTATTCATATTACATTTAACTTTCGTTTTAGCATGTCTCGCTCTATACTTGTTATTAACGGTCCTTCAACATTGAACAAGTATGTCTCATATTAAACATATAATCGAAATCATGGATCAAAATCTATCCGTGAACAAACATATTCAATTATGAAATAAAACATCAGGATAAAAACCGCGAATAACTGTATTATTAGTTCCGAGGAATGTTGTTAATACCACATTGATAAATATAGGATATACACGACATCAAAACAACTAATATCTGACTCAAAGTCTTGTTCAGAATATAGCATTGCCACGGATAAGTTTGACAAAACCTTCATTTACAGCTTGGATTAATCAAGGCTTTAGTTATGACAAACTATACGTACCAGTAGCAGGATCTCAACAAGAATCTGAATATATGTGACAGCCAACAAAAGTGACAACAATATGGCGACAGTAAATCATTTACAAGAGCATTTTAAATCAGAGGTTGAACGTATGGAAACTCAATTAAAAATTAAAGATAAAGAACTCTCCGAAACGAAAAAAGAATTGAGGTTAGCAGCTCAAAACCATGATTCCAACTCACGGTGTTTTAATGAGGCTATTATGGACATATATGAAGATGTTAGGACATTAATTAAACGATATATTCCATCCAAGGTGCCACCAAGAGATGAAAGCTCTATTGATGCCCAAGCAAACGATATATCATCGATGTTGAGAATTTTGAAAGATGAATTGGGAATTCTAACTAGAAAATGCAGGAATGCAGAACAAAAAGAAAACGATTTGATGAAAAGGGTAACCACTCAAACAGCCGTCTCAAACGAGACACGAAAACAATTGGAAATCATCAAAGTCCAGTTTGACGAACAGATTGAAAAATTAAGAACGGAGAAGTATCGAAGTGAAGATGAACTCCATGCCAAGATACGAGAGAAGAACATGGAAATTGCCCATCTGAACCTCCGAGTGGAGAAACTTCAGAGACTGACAGGTATTGACCCAAGACAGAAACCAACTACGCAACATCAAAATCCAATGCAAAATGTACAAAACCAAGCTGATCTGCTAGATTCGAAGTTGAAACATTTAGAAGAACAAGTCAACCAACAAAGTGCAGAACTCTTAGAGAAAGATAAGGTTGTGAGCGAGCTCCAGCTTGAAATATCAAAATTTAAACGGAACAATATTGAAAAAGACAAAGTATTCCGAGAGCTGCTTGCACACTTCAACCAAAAGGAAGGGGAACTCAAAGGCGAAAAAGAAAAGTCACAAGAATTTGAAAATGCACTAGAAACATATAAACAAGAAATAAATAAATTGAAACAAGCCATAGAAACAGACAAAGAAGTCATGAAAAGCGAAAGAGCTAAAGAGAAAGAAGAACTCCGCACACAATATGAACGAATTATGCAAGAACGAGTTACAAAAGCGCATGAGGAAGGAGAAAGAAAAGGGTTTGAACAAGCTGAGCTGCAAAAAGAGAAAGACATCGAACAGCTAAGGAAAGATACCATTGATCTTGAAAACAAGAAATCTGCACAAGAATCTAAATTTGCGGTTGCTCAAAAGGAAATAGACAGACTGAAATGGAGCAATGAAGAATATAAAACCAAAGTCCGTGACGCTCAAACACAGCTTCAAACCAAAGAGGACGAGAACAGCAAAATGGAAAAAGCGTTAGGATTATGCAAAACACTTTATGACGAGACCACATTAAATTTAGCAACACACAAGAAGAAGTTAGATCAGGAGAGATTACAGCATAAGAAAGAAACAGAAACATTTCATCAGCAAATCGGCGAAATGAAAAAGGCATTAGCACAAAGTAAGGAACAATTAACAACCCTGTCAACTACAGTCTCAAATAAAGAAGCAGAAAACACAGATCTAGATGAAAAGATTCGGTTACGAGATGAGCAAATAATGGAACTTCAGCAGCGTTATTCTAAATGTAAAGAAAAGATAGACAATCTCGAGGCAGGAATACAACAACGCGATATAATAGCGAAAGAGCTCGGTGTCAGACTAAAGCAGGAAAAACAGAAATCCAGTGAAATCAGTGAAACCCTACAACACTCAAAGGAAGAACAATCAGAACTCGACGAAACGAATAAGACATTAGAAGAAGAAGTAGCTAGGCTTCAGTTATTGACAGAAACAGATGCACATGATATAGATGACGCGAAAACCAATGCATATCTCAATGGAAAAGCAGAAGGAGAGGAAAAAGTCAGAGTAAAATATACCGAGGAAATTACGAGACTGGAATCCACCATCGAAGAACGAGACAGACAAATAGCTGAACTAGAATCAGCTATAAAAGAACGAGAGATACAAGTCGCCGAATTATCGTCACGGAATGAGGAATTGGAACATAAAATGGAAACAGATAGAGAAGAAATCAGTCGTCTTCAACAAGATCTAGCAGACAAAGAAGCTGAACATCGTGATATGTCTGAAAGAATGCACACAGCAACTGAGACACTAGAAAATCAAACCAAAGAGATTGAAGAAAAAGCTGCTTTAATTCAAGATATGCGCAATTCAGCGGAAGAAAGCAGACTGAAGATTATTGGTCTTGAGGAAACGGTTAAAAGGCTTGAAGAAGAATGTAAAATCAATGAATGCAAAAACGAAAATATGATCGTTGAGTTACAGGCAAAACAGGCTGAAATAGATAGGCTAGAAAATATGGTTGAAGAGCTAAAAGAAGCGAATGATAAACTACGTGATGAACAGAACGAAGCCTCCAAAACTGCTGGATTGAAGGAAGGTTTTGAACAATGCCAACAACGACTTAGCAAAGAAATAGGGGACCTACAAACCAAGCTTGATAACGAGCAAAGTAGAAACACTGAACTTGCAAATGAAGTTGAACAGTGTAAAGGGACACTAAAAACAAAGGATGATGAGATTAAACAGGAAATAATGAAAGAACGAGGAAATGCAGCAATATATATGGGCGAACTGGAGAAAGCACGGAATGACTTACAGACTATGACTGAAAATAACAGCCAGATCGAATCAGAGAATAAGAAACTCAAAGAAACCGAAAGTGCTTTAGAGCAAGAAATCGTAACTGAAAAGAGAAATTCAGAAACACTCAGGGCTGACCTAGTAAAAATACAAATCAAATTAGCGGACATTATTGAGAATGAGAGAAAGGCAAAAGATGAATTAGAGCGAGAAAAGATCAAATCGACACAGAAAGCTGCGAAACTGAAAGAAAACCAAGATGAGTTCTCAAAGCTTGATAAGCGAATTATAGAAATAGAAAACCTTAATAAAGAACTGAAACAACAAACTGAAGTGGAAAGACGTTTTGCATATAGGGAAGGGTACGAGAGAGGTCTGCTTGAAACCAACAATGAAACAGCCAAGATCATTTCTACAAGGGAGACAGATATACAGCACTTAAAAGCCAAGTTAAAACAAGCTGAAGATGAATTGAACAAAACCACCACTGCTTGGCAACAAGAAAAAGAAGTAACAACGAAATACAATTCAGAAATCCAAAAGGCACACGCCGAAATAGCACAATTAAAAGCCGCCAACAAAAATGGTAGCCCTTTAATGATAGAGGAACTACAGCAAAGGATTGCTATTAGTGAAAGTAAGTTTGAACATGATAGGGGAACATTTGAGAAACAGATCAAAAGTCTTCAAGAGGAGTTGGCCAGAGCAGAACAACAATGCAGAGACGTGGCAGAGGAGAATACGAGAAACGTGAATAGGTAATATAACTTGCTTTTTAATCCAATCATACACATGTTTTAGCTGAGGTTTCATTTCAAAAGATTATGTCTATCTGAACTTTTTGTCATTTTTTGTCAGAGCTATGCAAATAAAATATAAACCAAATCTGATGCAAAAATGGGTCACCTTATCAGATAGTTCAACGTAAATTGCAAAACGTTTATAAGACTTAGAACGGATCAAGTCACTTATTTCATATGCATCATACGGAACACGTTCTTTCGATTACCGGTATTGTAGATTTTAGCTAATATGAGTGAGATTATCATGTATTTATTTACCCATATCAATGCATCAAACCACATGTTTCAATTATATCAACGAAACTATGTTTTTATATGTGTCACTTACATATGTTTCCACATAGACTTGCTGCAGAAATGAACGCAAAAGTGTCATCAGATGAAAGCTCCTTGGAGAATATCAGCATACAAGCTCGACCAATGAAAATCGCCGAGGATTACACGTGGCTCATGTCTAATGCTTGGTTAGACGCAAAATCAGCATTAGATGAAATCAATTCAGATGATATAGGAAAAGATGACAAGGTCAAATCAGAAGACGAAAAGGTCACTTCGGGGTCAGACAAGGGCACCTCAGAAGCAGAAGAGGTCATTTCGAAATCGGACAAGGTCACTACGGAATCAGGCAAGGTCACTTTGGGATCAGACAAGGTCACTTTGGGATCAGACAAGGTCACTTCGGAATCAGACAATGTCACTTCGGACTTGGATAAGGTTACTGCCAAAATGGACAAGATGACTTTGGAAGCAGACGCGGTCACTTCACAAACAGCAATGGATACATCCGAAGCAGACTTGGTTACAATGGAAGAAGGTCAGGTCAAGGTCAAAGTTGGAGCAGTAAAGGTTGAAGAGGAAGAAGTCAAGGTCATATCTGAGGCAGACAAGGTCAAATTACTGTTTGATATTCTGATGGTAAGAGTATAGGGTTTGCTTTGAAATAATAATTCAATTTCTCTACAAGTATCTCATTATTAGCTCTGCATGATTGAAATTTCACATGATACCGATATCATGCATTCCAGTGTGTTTACCAAGGTGGATTTACGCATGATACAATATCCATGAGTGACATCATACCTCGCTACCCGCCATTTTTTATGTTTAATTGCAGGATCCATGCAGGAATCATATGATCATGTCAACACGCTAGAAAATGTTTTAAGAATATGTTCACAG
>LQRL01095896.1:4658-27272 GCA_001703475.1 Hydroides elegans | reverse complement strand
TTTAAGCTTCTTTTAGAGCTTTTTGAGCTGGTGAATCTTCAGGCAATCTACATACATGTCCGAAAAATGATAACCTGCGTTTAGCGATTGTGGTTGACCATGGTTTGGTTCCTGTTATTTCATATAGTTTCTGATTTGATGGCCAGTTTTTCTTGTCTTCAGTGTATCTAAAACCGAAGATCCTTCGTAGTAGCTGTCTTTGGAAGGCGTCTATTTCGTTTTCTTGTTTTTGCGTAAGACCCCAGATCTCCGTGTTGTACAGGAAAATGCTTTCTACGAGTGCTCTGAAGACTTGTATTTTACATTCTTTTGATGTTTTCTGGTTTTGAAGGATGGGTTTAAGGTCACAGATGGCTTTGTTTGTCAGAATTTTTTATGTAGTTGATGTCCTCTTCTGTTCCTAGCTTACTTCCTACCAGTTTGCATTCTTTCCAGTCCTTTGGTGAAGCAAACAAATTATCAATGTAAACATCATATTATCGCCCATGGTTTGCAATGAAAACTGTCCGAACAAAAGAAGGTTGAATATTCATACCTTTATAAGTGTGCAAATTTATAACGTCAAGCTCGTATATGTATATGATAAGCTGAAGAAATATGAATTCGTTCTAATTGGTCTTTAATAATTTTAACACCAAAAAAATGACTAATAATTCGGCTATTTATAAAAAGATCAACGTCCCAGCAAAGCTTGAAGTTGCTTCAAACTATTCGTCAGAGCTATTTATAGCAATTATCTTCTACAAGAATGTACTACAGCAAGGTGGCATGGCCTTTTTATCAGCTTATTTCTATAGGTTATTCCACAATTAGAATTAAAAAGTGTATCAAAATTATTTTTACGCAAACTACTAAAGGCCTCAAAGAAGGATGGGTCTTTGGAGGAGTGGCATCATTTCCTTTGATTTCTTAAATGAAAAAAAAAACAACTGCGTGATAATTCAGATATATTTTAAATACGTCAAACTTTGTTGTTTCACATAGCTTTAGATTAAAACTATGTAGACATGTGTTTGTTTTACGCACATGTAAATCCAGATAATGTTAAATTCATGATGAATGTAAAAGAAATCAGATTTATCAGTGAAATAGTACAAAATATGTAATTCAAGCATTTTATAGCTGACCAATATCGCTGCATTAATTCCTCTAAATCATTTAAAATAAGATATAGGCCAAATCCCATTAGTGTCCGGATCAAACAGATTTTACTGCAACAGAAAACATTATTTTAAAATATAACACGTTTGCAAAGTATTGTAAATTAAAATGTTATGTAGGCGAGGTTGGACTAAAATCATAAATTGCACAATATATCAGATGCGATTTTATAAAAACAATTAAGTATTATCATTATATCACATCAGTAATATTGATATCTATCAAAACATAGTAAGATGAGAATATTCTTTAAAATGGTTTTATTAATTGCAATTTTAATATATTTTGCCCAAAATGGTTAGGTTGTCACATGGAGGCCATGGAGATGCCATTCAAAGCAACACATATCCTGACCTTAGTCCGGTAGCGACAATGCCACATTGACTATGCTTTACAATTGATAAACATTCAATCTGCTGAAAGTTAAGTTGCAGATAAAAGAGTAAATTTCTTCAGCCATCAAATCATGAATAATCTTGTTTAATTATCAAAAGGAAACATGATGTTTCGAACAGATAACTGAATTTCGTAATAAGCGAAAAGAAGGATAACAAGAGATATGAACAAAAAAACATATACAAATTGCTAACAATTTGTACTACACTTCTGCATTTTTGTCCATTTTACACAACCCATTACTATAGAATCAATGTATTGTATGCGATTATGTATTTATTATTGAAATGGCGATTTAAGATGACTAGCATTATTTTCTTTTAATCCGTTCAGTCGACAAAGAAATCATTTTATAAATGCTAATTTTCTTAGCATTTAACATAGTTCAGTTTGAAAATAAATATAAGTCTATGATAAGAGCAATGAACAATTTAACAGGTTGCAAGATTTAGGGCAAATGAATAAAATCCACTTCATGTAATGTGTTTACTACCATTTAATTCAACAATATATATCTTGGCCTTGTTTCGCTTGAATGAAAAGCAAAACAAAACTCAATATTCTTATAGAATAGAAAATGAGAATTTAGCAATAACAAGTTTTGGATTACATTTCTTTGTCAATGTGGTTGTCAATTAAAATTATGTATAAACTCTCGATCTACTTTTTTCGAGGTATTATTCGTGCGCGTGTCATATAACACACAAGAACACACAACACTATTTGTTATTTTCATTTTACTTTCAGTAGACGTTAGGATAAAAAAGATGAATAATGAAAAAAGCTAGATATAATATATAACATGTAACAAAGTTAGATATATAGGTTGGTGTAATATTTCTCTCCATGATGATTTGCTGTGTCGTTATATTGCACCTAAACGATTAAGGTTTAAGACTGTTTCAATAAAAGATTATCTCCATTTAAAATTTAGTGTTTAGAGTTGCGAAGTTTTAGTAAGAAAATTCCATTCTCGCTAACACCAAGAAAATATGCATTGAAAAGATGCATTAAACTTCATCATGAAATGCTTACAGATAATATTGAATTAGCATTGTTAATGTGTCATCTGAAATCGTTAGTTATCATGAAACGGTTATCTTAAGCTGTTGCACTTGCTGATAGTAACCTTTGACAATTCCAATTTAAGTAAACAATATATAATGTAAATAATAAAACTTTATGTAATCAAATAACTAAAAATACATTCAAATATTTGACCAATTAAGGCAATGGTGACATTTGATTTTATTTATTTGAACGTGAATCATCGAATATGCATATAATTATAGCACTGTTTATAAAGTAGAATAGAGAAGAGTACAATGATATTTACAGTCATTGCCTTTTCTTCAAGAGTGCGTATGTATTACAATATCACCGGAGCCCCAATGTTATTTTTATTAAAGCTTGTCAGATTACGTTACTTGTAAGCATATTGGGTACCATGCTAAAGTATTATACGCATTCTTTTTTAATTAAGCTATCCCTTGGCCTGTTATGTATTTCAATTTCATGTATAGTTACAATCTGTTTAAGCCATAATGTACTTATGCCCTTCAGCCAAGTTATTAATCGTAACAGCCTCTATAAAAAGCAATCGATCAGCTTAAACGAGCTCAAATATATAAATCATTGTTTAGAAGAGGCTTATTCGTGTTTTATTGAACACTGAATTAAAAGGTCTTCAAATCGAAAACCGATTAAATGAAAACAGCCATTTATTGTTAACTAATGGCTTTCTTCCGTTGTTATATTGATAATATATTGACTTCTGTATTTTGGTATTGCTTTAATTAGTACTATGCTTGATATCATGTACCAGTTTATCAAGACACAAGCTGAAGTAACTATGGATGCAAATTTATTACAATATAGATATATATTAAAATTCACAGGTTGAAACAGAAAAATAAATTATGATTTTTTGGTTGCGCTTTACCGTACTTACCATCCTTCGGGGAACAAGCATATCAAATGCATTATTTGTAGGACAAATGATGACAAAATAACATGGATACAAATCACATTTCCAAAGCATTGGTACTGCTTTAACTGTAAGCAACAATGAATGTGTTGGCCTATGCTTACAACAAGGTAGAAATTGCCAACTGGTTAACATGCGAATGGTTGATGGGTTAACAGAATGCGAGATGCAGGGAGCGATAACAAGGGATGCTGATCTACTCGCGATCGACGCCGATTGCACAATAGTTTGTAAGATTTAAAACTTCATAACTTATCGTATGTAACTACCTCCATATGTATGTAAAAGAACGGTTATTTATCGCCCTAAGATTTGAAAACAAAACAATATATAATAACGGTCCGTATTTTATTTGAAAGGTCTTTGACTTTGCTTCGTTCCCATAATTCAAACAATTTTTACATTGTCTATATACCTGTTAATCTGCTGTATAGGCTTGTAGGGGCAATACGTGTTTTATGATGACTGATCGGCAGTTTGAATAGATATTTAGGTGTTGAATTCTGAAATGAGAGATTAAGAACCATTTTCTTTCAAAATATACTGTAACAAAATATGAAATCTCATCATGCAGCCAATCATTAAGCTTTGCAATCCGGAGTGTCAATTTACATCAATTCGAAAATTCAAAATATAGTTTTATTCCGTACAATTATCGTCGCCCAACCTTTCTTATGTCATCATATTAGTTAATTTGTATCTTTTATCTTTATCTTGAAAGTGTCAATTTCCATCCAAGGAACCATTCAATCTATTTTGTTGTTTGCTAACATTTCTTTTGTCAACTCATTTAATTAATTTTATCAAATTATTGTTTTTTTTTTGTTTATTAAATTATTAATTCTATCGAATTGAATTTTCAGATACACCTGATTTGACGTGTGACGACACCGACTCCTGTGCAAACGATTTATTCCAGACTCAGGAGGAACCGTTTGGTTGGAAATATCACTGTACAACATTTGAACAGGTTAGACGTGCCTCGATCATTTGCATAATAATTTCTTTCCAGCATAGACAACGTTTAAATTCCCGTGGGTAAGAAAACTCGTTTATTTAACCCTATCAAAAGTTTTGCGTATGTATAGATAGCGAGATGCGATAAAAATAATTTTCCTGGATAGAATTATATTTTGTATTATTTTAAAATGTTTTGTTAAGCTATTTTGTTAGTTTTTCAAAAGTGCGAGAATGGTATTGTATAGTTTTTGGTAAATGTTCAGTTTTTCAATTGGGAAAACTACCTTCCGGCCCACGTGCGCATAGTTTGTCAATGGACTTGTGAAGATTACTCCACATGTGTTTAATATCAAATCCAAAATGGTCACTGTTATTTGTGCATTCAAAACAGCGATGGTATCTCCGATTATCAATTGGTGGAACAGAATGATGACGTAATTGCGCAAGCACACATTAAGGTAGTGTATATATCTCAATGAACAATCCGAATCGTGGCCTGTAACTTATAATGGAATAAACTTTTCTTTCTTCTATGCTATCGACCAATAGACTAATTTTGGCCAATAGAAACACGATCTAATTCCTAGGCATAATCTTGGTGCAAGTTTGGTTCAAGTTTCTCTCCGTATAATGTTATATCATGTTTCAGCCAAATGACCTTTATTTGTTAAATTTTAATTTATTAGTGAAATTCAAATAACTATTTTGGTCTCCTTGTTTTTATGCAAGACTATTGATGCAGAGCTCTTATTTCTCATCTACATTTTTGTCACTGCAAATCAAGGTAGGAATCGAAGATGTCATATTCCCGAACACCGACTGCCTGGGAGATATCTACCCAATCCCAAGACCCGAAGGAAACTCGTTCGACATTCACGGATCACACATCAATGGTATTCAATTCTGTGCATCTAGTTTTGACCAATTTCCTGGTGCAGTAGCTGGCTTCACACTGTTTGCAACGACCATTGCCTCTCCAACAAGATATGGTTGTATCCCGTCGGTTACACCGCATCCTTACGAATACATTAGAATCGTAGGCGATGAAAAAGTGCTGCATTTCTCGTTCTACATTGGGGGAAGTCCGTATTATGTGTTGCGTGGTATTGAGATACATACAACACATGCGGTTTATGGGCCATTTGGTGTGGTTTCTGGAATGGATCTGTTTGAGGAGAGAGGTTATGATTTTACTTGGTTTACAGGATGGGGCAATTATGCCATTGATCATATCGGGGCCAATTTTGAACGATGCTAAAAATGATATACTTGGCACAACATGTTTGACTTTACGCTGTTTGATATCTTGTTACTTTTTATAATCAAAATTGTTGTATATGTACATGTTTTATTTTATTAAAATAGCGAGAAATAATGGCTATGGCGAACATATGAATACGAATAAGAGTGTTTACTTTATAGACATGATACTAAATTTGAGTATTTTCACGATAATATATCTTTCATATCACAATTCACATACACTTTATCTTCATTCCGATTTGTCTTTTCAATGTATAATAGACCATACTAACTTAATGTTTTATAAATACGACAAAAAAATAAAACTTGAATATAAGCGGTCGTGTAATTCTTTATTTCCATAATTGTATAAAAAAATTTGCTTCTTATCATCTTTTTTAAAACTTTTGACAATTGAGGCAAAATGCACACAATCAGTGCGACTGTGGACAAACGTGCAGCAACAAAAGACTATTCCATCCTTCTCATTTATCAACAAAAATTATCAACCTGTCCCCCCCCCCTTGCATTCAACATTTATATATTAGCAAAAGATGGTCCTTATTTGTTCCAGACTGGCTAGAAAACGAAAAACAGCCCAGCTTGCTTAGAATAAGTGAACACAATATAATGTTCAAAAGTCATAATTTTTATTGTTTTTTTGAAATGGTAGTGTAGTTCAAAGTGATTTTACAACTTTTTGAAAATATGGCGTAGTGTGACCTTCATGAAATAATGTATACATTGTACATAATAGCATGCAAGCATCATAATGGCATCCCCAGCTTTCGACTCACAGAAAAAAATCCGAGAAAGTATAGACAAATAGTGCGAAATACCTCGAGGGTCCGAAAACACACCACCCTCGAATCTCCAATAATTACTCAATAACTATCTCCAATAACTACTCATTAAGCATGCTTTCAAGATGCTTAGTCGACAGTAAATAATAGCAAACATAGAATAGATAGTATTGTACAATGGGAGTCCGTCTAATCAGACATAAAGAACAGTTTTGTGTTGTGAAAACTGCGGTAAGGCCTGACCACACTGGAAGCGCCAGCAATTCTTGTTCTAATATATTCTCTATAAAGCTATTTCCAAATTGACAATGTGTTGTATAAAGCATATTACAACAAGACTCCCTGTGGCTCCCAGTGTCACTTAGCCTTTATTTGTACCCAAATTATATTTTTTGAAGTCAGAACGCCCATTTTATGAATTGTGCTATGTTTGCTAGTGGAAAGATAGTCGTCCTAAATATTGCACAATTATGATTTGATTAATCAATGAGTCAAAACATGTATTGTTTGATATTATTTTATTTTTAACTGTAAATATATTGTCGGATATAACATTTCTTTGTTTCATTTATTCGGTATTCGATATTTTACTTTAATGACAAAAGTCAGAATTAAGGACGCATACAAGGCAAAACCAAAATTATGGTGGTTTATGAGAATAACTGCAATACTCTAGTAATCAATTTAACAATCAATGATCCAAAAGCTGATCCAGGTCTAAAGACTGCGGTACTGTACTCCTATAGGGTTCTATGCAACTTTTGGTAATTTAGAAAATCTACTTATGTCCTTCATTCCCATTGTTAATCTTAACAGCCCGTACAATTAGAAATCAATTCGGTTGAATGAGATCAAATATATAATTCATTGTTTAGAATAGGCTTGTTCTTGTTTTGATTGAACAATGAATTAAATGGGCTTCAAACTGTTAAGTGAGTACAGCTCCTTATTGTTTACTAATGGTTTTCTTCAGTGTTTGATGAATACTCGATTGACTTGTTTAGGTTGGTATATCTTTAATTAGTACAAAGCTTAATAGTACATAGTTTAATAGTATGTATCAGTGTATCAAGACACAAGCTTAACGAGCTTTTAATGAAGATTTATTATAAAATGTAGATAAATTCAAACAAACTGGTTTAAACAAAACATTGAATAAGAAAGATGACGTTTTTGTGGCTTTTTAAGGGAAACGACAATACTCTGTGGAACAGCAATTTCTGACGCATTATTTGCGGCGCAAATGATGACGAAACTACATGGATACCGATCACACTTCCTTAGTCTTGATACTGTTTTAACTGTAAGCAACAATGAATGTGTTGGCCTATGTTTACAACAAGGAGGAAATTGTCAACTCGTTAACATGCGATTAGTTGATGAGTAAATGGAATGCGAGATGCAAGGAGCGTTAACACGGGATGATGATCTACTGGCGATCGACGCCGATAGAACAATCATTTGTAAGATTTAAAAATATCAAAACATATAGTTTGAATAATCAAGTTGTACATCAGAAAATATATAACTACCTTACCCTATTTGAAGACAAATTAATTATCGATCCCCGAGAAGTTTAGGATTTAAATTGTTTGCATATTGTCCATATTTGAATATTTTGAAAGGACTTTGAAATTAGCTCCTAATCCAAATTACAGCATGAATCTATGTTTAAATTAAATGTTACCTGTTTGATTCAAAGAAGACTTGTAGGAGTAATACGGGCTTTACTACGCGGCAGTTCATAGTAGTATTAATGTTATATATGTGTTATATATTTAAGCATGAATAAAGAGGTTGGACACACATGTTTTACGGGATAAACTATGCACAAAATATGAAATTCAAAGTAAAAGATCCAAAGTCCTGAAATATGAAAATGTCAATATCCATCCATATAACTTTTTGGAATATAATTTAATTTCTCTTATCAAATCTTATCAACTTTATTAATTGACTCTTGATTTTTTATTGAATTATCTATTCTATTGAATTTCCAGATATACCTGATTTGACGTGTGCCGACACTGACTCCTGTGCAAATGATATATTCGAGACTCAAGAGGAACCATTTGGTTGGAAATATCATTGCACGACTTTCGAAAAGGTATAGTGTGTCTAAATCAAATAAATTATAGTTTTCATCGCAGAAAAGCATAAAACACTGTGGTAATGCAAACATTTTATTTTGATTACATTGAGTTTTGCGGTTTTACGGTTACTCATATGATCATAGAGATGTTCGACAAACAAATTGTGGATTAAATTCAAATTTCATACGGCATTTTTAATTTGAACAGATTCATCTTTTGATTGGCTACTTCGTTTGATTTTATACTTACAATATTGTTTATTTTGGAAAAAATATTGTCGCCCAGCCTTTTTTATTTACAATAATTATAGCCATTTTAAGTTTGATGATTACCGGTTTTACAACAACCAACATCTATAATTAAACTTTTCTATGTTCAGGTTTTCAATTGGGAAAACTACCTTCCGGCCCATGTGCCGATAGTTTGTCAATGGACTTGCGAAGATTACTCCACATGTGTTTACTATCAAATTCAAAATAGTCGCTGTTACCTTTGCATTCGAAACATCGATGAATTCGCCGATGATCAATTGGTGGAGCAGAATGATGACGTCATTGCGCAAGCACACATTAAGGTAGGGTATATTTTGCTTATTTATCTCAATTTACACTCGTGACCAGTAACTTATAATTGAAAAAAACTTTCTTTTAAAGCATTTCGACAAATAGAAAAACGATCTTATTCCTAGGCATAATCTTGAAAGATCAGTTTGCTAGGGTTTCTCTCTTTATAATGTTATATAATATTTGAACCAAATAGCCTTAACTTGGTTTATTTTGATTTGTAAGTGATTTACTATTTTTGTCTTTTTTAAGCAAAACAATTTATTCAGAACTCTCTTTTTTCAACTACTTTTTGATGCATGGTTATTGATGCAGAACTCACATTTCTTATCTACTTTTTGGTCACCGCTCATCGGGCCGGAATTAAATATTTCAAAATTTTCGTCGCCTATCAAATGTTTCACTATTTTTCGCCGCCAACTAATATTTATAATTTCTTTCTATTTAGGTTGGAATCGAAGACGTCATTTTCCCCACATCAGACTGTCGCGGTGATATCTATCCGAACCCAAGCACCGAAGGAATCCTCTTCGACATTCATGAAAAGTCTTGTATCATTATATGTCAAAGAAAAATGTATATACTGTTTTTATGGTTAAAATCAATGCCAAAGTTAAACCTATCAGTGATAATATCAAATCAGGTATAATTGAATGGCGAGCCATAACCAATATAGACGTTTTTATTACTTAAATTATGTTTCCTTTTTGATTCAATAAACTTTTCAGAAGTAAAATTTGATTATCTTTGTTTTTATAATTATTATTTCTAATTGTCATCTTAACAGTTTATCATATATCATGGATTAAACCATATACTAGACATGATTTGATTTTCAATATTAGAGATTGATCGTACTTAGTGTCAAAGTAGTGTTTTCCCTCATGGCTGCCATCGTGTTTTCCACGAGAAGGATCATCCCACTCTACACCAAGCCACTCGCCTTCAAAAGGAAAATAGGATTTTAAACTAGGGCACGTGGTTTACGAACTTACAAGAAATATCAAAGGGACTTTGCAAACTAACTTCTTATTTCATGACTTTTGACTGTTCATTTCAAAACGTTAGGGCTTAAATATACAATGGTTGACACTTCAGTGACAGAAATTATGAAATCCCTCAATATCTGACCTCGGAATAAAACCACAAATTCACAAATTCATGCATGAACATAACTTCATTTTTCTTTAAAACATTCCTCATAATGTCTTTTTGCAGTGAAAAGCTACTGTCTTAGGATTTCATTTACTTGTTTCACAAAGCTTGCGTTGAATTATGGAATATGATTTTTGGTGGGATTATTATTCATACCTTTCGTTGGCGGTACAGCGCCGATATAGCGCACCGTGGCATGGTGACCATCGCTTTCAATACGGCTGCCAAGCACAATATCTTCTTCAACTGTCATCCTGTTGATTCAAAATATAGATGGGCGAGGCGACAAGATATTCGTATGGGGACCATTCGTGCAGGAAATATTGATAAGGAGAAACTCATTTTACCTTTACATAAATTTGGTCATATCTCTTATTAGCAATAGTCATTTTTGAATATACCTTAATGTAATGCTCATCTCACACGATATAAGATTTACCACATTGAACATGTTTTATGTTTATCTCGTTAATTTTGGAACCAAAGTCACTGACTTATTGACAGAATGGATTCCATTGCTACAAATTTACAAGATTAGATATGTGATCTGTTAAGGAAGAGCATTCAAAACCATAATTGGATTAAAGCAATAGTTTTCATCATATAGAATTATTTTATTTTTTTAAATGAATATTTGGATAACATACAAATCAAAACAGCATTACAAATATATAAAATTACCTTCTTTTTCAAACCTTACTGCAAAATTTCCATTCTAATTGTCCGATTTCAATATTTTGGAAACAAAATTCATTTTTATTATGCTAGGTTACATATTGACCATGCCAATCCTTTTTTTTACATAAATGAACCTTTTATACAATCCTTCGTATTTAACTAGCACTGCCGCAGTCATAAATGTACTTTGTACCGAAGTGCGAGGATACTCAATAAATGAGATATGACATACCCGGTCGGATAAATAGCGTCTAATGTATAACATTTTGATTTTCTCATTCAGGCTTAACCAATACCCACGACAATGGGTGCGTTTCTTTTATTCAGAAGTTTCAGAAGTTTAAGAACTTTAAGAAACTTAAGAAACTTCAGACAGAGTGTAAAAAGAAACGTATTGTGTCTGAATGTTCTGAATTTTTATGGTCAAGGTTAGCGCATCACTTTTTCGACATTTTCTGTACAAATTAGTGTTCAAACAATTACAAGGAAGTATTTGTGAAACACGAACAGGCCCCAACCGCCCCCAAACTCGAAGGGGTATGGGTTTTTGTAAATTTTAAATATATTTTCTATGAAAACCGCTATTTTTGGCCGATTTTACAAATTTCGGTCGGATGTTTTTGACCGAAATGGTCAAAGGGCCCATCTACGGACCAAGACCTTTCATTTGAGCCTATAACCAAGTCTCTAAGACCTTCCGTTCAAAAGTTCTAGCCCGTACAAGCTCATGTCTTGAAAAACCGCTATTTTGGGCTATTTTGGCCAATTTGACCACTTCTGGTAGTTTGTTTTTGACCGAAATGGTCAAAAGACACATTTACGGACCAAGAGCTTTCATTTGAGCCTATAACCAAGTCTCTAAGAGCTTCCGTTCAACAGTTCTAGCCCGTACAAGCTCATGTCTTAAAAAACGCTATTTTAGGCCATTTTGGCCAATTTGACAGCTTCCGGTAGGGTGTTTTTGACTGAAATGGTCAAAAGACACATCTACGGACCAAAGCCTTTCATTTGAGCCTATAACCAAGTCTCTATGACCTTCCGTTCAAAAGTTCTAGCCCGTACAAGCTCAAGTCTTGAAAAACCGCTATTTTGGGCTATTTGGCCAATTTGACCACTTCCGGTCGGGTGTTTTTGATCGAAATGGTCAAAAGGCACATCTACGGACCAAGACCTTTCATTTGAGCCTATAAGCAAGTCTCTATGACCTTCCGTTCAAAAGTTCTAGCCCGTACAAGAAACCGATGACAGACAGACAGACAGACAGACGGACAGATGGACGGACGGACGGACACCCCAACTCTATAGGCCCCCAACTTTTGGGTTGGGGCCTAATAAAATTTACTAAATAGTTATTTGGAATATACAATGTCACAAAATCACCATTTATAAACAACAAAACACAAAATTTAAAAAGTAAACAAAACCAAAAAATCAAAACATTGCGTCATGTGACTAAATTAAGTAATTTAAGACAACTGTCAGTTGTCTTACATTTTGTCTGAAACTTCTTAAACTTCTGAAACCTCTGAACAAAAAGAAACGCTTTTTTGTCTTAAGTTTCTTAAACTTCTTAAACTTCTGAACAAAAAGAAACGCACCCAATGTATCGTATTCTAATCATAAGATAACTAATATTCCAAAATAAATGACTCATTAAGAGGGATTTGGTATACATTTTGAACGTTCTTTAAAGGTAAATGCACTCATGTTAAATTAAATGTTTCAAGTAGAGATATAGCGTGTTTGATTGATACTTGGCCTATATTCGCTTTAAGCAAACATGCCACTAGTGAACAAATTAATATCAGTCTAAATATCACATTATCGCCCATGGTTTGCAATGAAAACTATTCCAAGAAAGGAACGTTTGAATATTCCTACCTATATTTGGATGCAGATTTATAACGTCAAGCTCAAGTATGTTGATGATATGCAAAAGAAATACGAGTACATTCCAATTGTGATTTACTAATTTTCATAACACCGAAATGACTAATAATTCGGCTATTTATTAAAAATCTAATTTGCATGGGTCCCGGCTAAGCTTGAAGTAACTTAAAAGTTAATCGTCATAGCTATTTATAGAAACTCTCTAAAATTACTTATTTAGATGACAATGATCGAGCTAAGCATATATTCATTTGTTGTTATTCCAATCTAACAAACTTAATAAGTTACTTAAATAATAAAGCGAAACATTAGAATCGAACACCCCAATAGACCGGACACCTCGATGAACCGGACAGTTTTTCTTAGTCGCGTGTTATTATTTATTTTTGCTATTTTATGCCACTTTAAACCCTGTTTGATTTATGACACCATGCCTCTTTGGACATCAGACACCCAAATTAAGACAAAAGTTATTAAATATATCTAAATCACCTGCCTCATTTGGACAAACTAAGAAGTAAGAAAAAGAGGCGTAAGTTCCTCATCGCAAAGTTAATCACTTTTTGATGCAGACCCTACCCATATGTAACACATAAAATGGGGATTAGCTTTGCATTTTTTTAATTGAGGCATCAAACAAGATAGACGTCTTTAGATGAGTGGGATCATTTGCTTTGATTTCTTAAATAAAACACAATCGATTCTGTCACGAAATCACACCACATCAAGAATCAGATATAGGTTGCGAATCAAATCCCATTGATGTCCGGACTAGATAGGTTTCACTGTAATAGAAAGCACCAGTCTTTAATAAAATCACCTTTAAAAAATAACTGAAATTAAATATTTGTATGGGCGAGGTTAGACTAAATAGACTAAAATCTTATTTCACAAAATATATCAGAGGAGTTTTATGATTGACAATCAAGCATTATCATTATATAGTATCAATCGGACTGATATCTATCCCTACACAATAAGATAAGATTATTTTTAATATGAATAAATTGAATGCCATTTTGATACATTTTGCAAAACAATGGCAAGTCACTTCAAGGCAATGGATATGTCATTCAAAGCAACACATATCCTGACCTGAGTCCGGTGAAGACAATGCCACATTTATTATGCTTTACAATCAATGTACATTCAATCTGCTGAAAGTTAAGTTGCAGATAAGAGAGTAAATTTCTTAAACCACAAATTCATGAAAAGTCTCTTTAACTATCAGAAGGAAACATGCTCTTTAGAACAGATAACTGAATTTCGTAATAAGGATAATAAGATATGAACAGAAAAACATATACAAGTTGCTTACAATTTGTGCCACACTTCTGTATTTTTGTCCATTTTACACAACCCATTACTATGGAATCAATGTATTGTGTGCGATTATGAATTTATTATTGAATTGGCGATTTGAAAGGACTAGCATTACGTTTTTAATTCGTTCAGTCGAAAAAGAAATTATTTTATGAATGCTAATATTCTTAGCATTTAACATAGTTCAATTTGAAAATAAATATAAGTCTATGATAAGAGCAATGAACAATTTAGCAGCTTGCCATGATTTAGTGCAAATGAATAAAATCCACTTCATGTAATTTGTTTACTACCATTTAATTCAACAATATATATCTTGGCCTTGTTTCGCTTGAATGAAAAGCAAAACAAAACTCAATATCCTTATAGAATAGAAAATATAAATTTAGCAATAACAAGTTTTGGATTACATTTCTTTACGTGGTTATCAATTAAAATTATGTATAAACTCTCGATCTAATTTTCTCGATGCATTATTCGTGCGCGTGTCATATCTCACACAAGAACACACAACACTATTTGTTATTTTCATTTTACGTTCAGTAGACGTTAGGATAAAAAAGATGAATAATGAAAAAAGCTAGATATTATATATAACATGTAACAAAGTTAGATATATAGGTTGGTGTATTATTTCTCTCCATGATGATTTGATGTGTCGTTATATTGCACCTAAACGATTAAGGTTTAAGACTATTTCATTAAAAGATTATCTCCATTAAAAGTGTATTGTTTACAGTTGCGAAGTCTTAGTTAGAAAATACCATTCTCGCTAACAACAAGAAAATTATGCATTGAAAAGATGCATTTAACTACATTATGAAATGCTTACAGATAATATTGAATTATCATTGCTAATGTGTCATCTGAAATCGTTAGCTATTATGAAACGGAAACTAGTTATTTTAAACTGTTGCACTTGCTGATACTAACATTTGACAATTCCAATTTAAGTAAAAAATATATAATGTAAATAATAAAACGTTATGTAAAAAAATAACTAAAAATACATTCAAATATTTGACCAATGAAGGTCATTGTGATATTTGACATTATTTATTTAAATATAAAATATCGAATATGCATATAATTGTAGCACTATTCATAAAATTAAATAGAGAAGATTATAACAATATTAACATTCATTGCATTTTCTTCAAAAGCGAGTAGGCATTATAATATCACCGGGACCAAAGTGTTATCAATTTTTATTCAAGCTTGTCAGATAGAGTTTGATTAGATTATTTATAAGCATAGGAGGTACCATGCTAAAGCACGCTTTCCTCTTAGATAAGTTATTTCTTCGCCTGGTATGTTTTTAGATTTGATGTATAGCTACAATCAGTGGATGGTTAAAGGCAAAACGTACTTATGCCCTTCATCGTATTTATTAATCGTAAAAGCCCCTACAAATAGAAATTGATCCGCTTAAGTGAGCTCAAATATATAAAAGTTGTTTGGACGAGGCTTATTCTTGCTTTATTGAACAATGAATTAAAACGCATATTCAAATCGAAAAACCATTAAATCATAACAGCTCTCTAGTGTTAACTAATGGCTTTCTTCCGGTGTTATATAAATCATCTATTGACTTCTGTAGTTTGGTATTGCTTTAATTTGAACAACGTTCAATATCATGTACCAGTTAATCAAGACACAAGTTAAAGTGACCATGACTGAATATGTATTACAAATAAGATTTAGAGGTTGAAACAGAAAACTAAATTATGATATTTCGGTTGCGCTTTTCCGTACTTACTATACTTTGTGGAACAAGCATTTCAAATGCTTTATTTGTAGCGCAAACGATGACAAAATTACATGGATACCAATCTCATTTCCAAAGTCTTGGTACTGTTTTAACTGTAAGTAATAATGAATGTGTTGGCCTATGTTTACAACAAGGAGGAAATTGTCAACTAGTAAACATCCGGTTAGTTGATGAGTTAACGGAATGCGAGATGCAAGGAGCGATAACAAGGGATGCTGATCTACTCACGATCGACGCAGATAGCGCAATCATTTGTAAGATTCAAAATTTACATCTTAACATATGTTACTGTCTCTATATGTAAGTAAAATAACAAAACGGTTATTCATCGCCCTGAGATTTGAAAACAATGCTGTATATTAACGTACCGTATTTGAATTGAAACGATATCTGATTTGCTCCGTTCCCAATTTAAAACATGCTTTTTTATAAGTTCTCTATGTACCTGTTTATCTGTTTTATTGGATGGTAGAGGCAATACGGTTTTTTTAATGACTGTTAAGCCGTTTATATTGATATTTAGATTCTATATGTTTTTAATTATGAAATGTGTTTGATTCTGAAATAAAATATTAAGAAGAATTATCATTCAAGGTAAACTGTAACATATGAAATCTCATTATCTAGCCAATCCTTAAGATTGTCAATTTTGATTGCCTTTTTCATCCATTTGAATATTCAAAATATAGTTTTATCCCGTACAATTATCGTTGGCTAACCACTCTTGTGTCAATATATTATATTATTTGAATATTTTATCTTAATCTTGAACAGGTCACTTTCCATCCAACGAACAATTCAAAATATAAATGTATTTAGTTGTTTGCCAACCTTTCAACACATTTAATTTTGCTATTCAATTATTGTTTTTTTTTGTTTATTAAATTATTAATTCTATTGAATTGAATTTCCAGATACACCTGATTTGACGTGTGATGAAACTGATTCCTGTGCAAACGATTTATTCCAGACTCAAGAGGAACCGTTTGGTTGGAAATATCACTGTACAACATTTGAACAGGTTAGACGTGCCTCGATCAAATGCATAATATTTTTTTCCAGCACAGACAACGTTTAAATTCCCGGGGTAAAAGCAACCTTTTAGTTAACCATATCAAATGTTTGGTGAACTTATAGAAAGCGAGCTGCGATGAAAATAATTTTCCTGGATAAATTTATATTTTGTTCGATTTTGAATGTTTTATTTGGCTATTTTGTTAGTTTCATATATTTTATACATTTAATCTCGGATATTTTATCAACCTCTTTTATTACCATATGCATAATGAATGTCATTTTAAGAATCATGATGATAATCATTTCAAAAGTACAAAAATATAATTATATAGTTTTTGTTAAATTTTCAGGTTTTCAATTGGGAAAACTACCTTCCAGCCCATGTGCCCATAGTTTGTCAATGGACTTGCGAAGATTACTCTACTTGCGTCTACTATCAAATCCAAAATGGTCGCTGCTACTTATGTATTCGAAACACCGATGAAATCTCCGATGATCAAATGATTGAACATTATGATGACGTCATTGCGCAGGCACACATAAAGGTAGGATATGTGCTTACATATTAATCTCAATTTACACTCGTGACTTGTTACTTATAAAAGAATACACTTTTCTTTATTCTGTGTATTTCGATCAATAGACCAATTTTGACAAATAGAAATACGATCTTATGCCTAGGCATAATCTTGAAAGATCAGTTTGGTAGGGTCTCTCTCTGTATAATGTTATATCATATTTAAATCAAATAGCCTTAATTTCGTTTATTTTAATTTATTAGTGAAATTCAAATTACTATGTTTGTCTCCTCGTATTTGATGCAAAGCTCTCATTTCTCATCTACTTTTCGATGCAAGACTACTAATGCAGAACTCTCATTTCTCATCTACTTTTTTGTCACTGCAAAGCAAGGTTGGTATCGAGGATGTGATTTTCACCACACCAGACTGCCGCGGTAATATCCATCCGAACCCAAGCACCGAAGGAATCCTGTTCGACATTCACGAATCACACATCAATGGTATTCAATTCTGTGCATCTAGTTTTCACCTATTCGTCGATGCCGTTTCCGGTTTCACACTTTTCGCAACAACCATTCCCGATCCAACAAGATATGGCTGTATCCCTGTAGTAAGCCCTCATCCCTACGAATACATTAGAATTACAGGCAACGAGAAAGTGCTGCATTTCTCGTTCTACATGGGAGGCAGTCCGTATTATGTATTGCGAGGTATTGAGGTACATACAACGCATGCGGTGTATGGGCCGTTTGGTATAACATCGGGAATGGATCTGTATGAGGAGAGAGGATATGATTTTACTGGGTTTACAGGATGGAGCAATTATGCTGTTGATTTTATCGGGGCTAATTTTGAACGTTGTTAAAATGATATACTAATCACACGCGTTTGGATCGACACTATTGAATAACTTTTTTATATTCTAAAATGAACATAGTATTAAACTTAACGGAGCATAACTTATTAAGGCTCAATCTTAATGTGAATCCGAGATGTTTCTTATTAAATGTAGTAACATTGTGTATTTAAACGATGAAATACACATGTACTTTAAATTGGAAATTCACATATACTCTCGACTTTTAATCCGATATTACATTTCCGATGTACTTTATATACATAACGTACTTAAGTGTATCTATTACATTAAGACTGAAAATAAAACAAGACTAGATGATCTAATACTCGTAGAGTACAATTTATCTGCAATCTTTTCCTCTATATATTTTTTTATATATTTTCTATATGACAAAAATATGTTTAATTTATTCAGACAACCAATAATATAATTTCATCAAAACTAGTTTAATAATTCAGGCAACCAATGATGCAATTTAAGACCGTGTCTATTTTAATGGGTAGAATTATATGAAGGAAATCCCACGACAACAAAATAATGGTTTTTAATCATTTAAATTTTGCGAAAAGGTGTTCACTTTCTTCCAAGCCAGCTGGGCTGTTTCGCCTTTTCTATTCAGCTTGGTCTGAAAAACATCTTTTGCGAAAAAAAAATAAATAAATGTTAAATAGAAGCAAATTACCTATCATATCATGCAAATAACAGTTAATCAAATAATGCAAGCAAGTTTATCGAATTTCAAAATAAATACTGTCACTAATTATTGTGAAAAAAAAACAATAAAGGTGTTCCTCCTTCCCCTTCAGTCTCCAACATTGAATGTATTTTTTTTTAAAATCCAGGTCAGAATTTGATTGCAATATATTTTTTTTAGGGAACAGCTCGTGATGTGCTCTTTTTATTACATAATAACCCATTTTTATACAACTGAACTTATGTTTAGATGATTATATATGTGGAAAACCATCGAAGACTTTGCTACGGAAATTCCTTATTATAAAGAGATTTATATGTTTTAGTGTATATATATAAATGAAAAAGTTTAGTTAATATTCAATTTCCAATCTTGATTTAATATTGTTTTGCGGTCTGCACCAGTCCTCCACTTTAAAATCGTTAATATAGGGACTCGACACAGTGATTATTGATTATGAGTCACAGTGACTTATTTAGCAGCGCATCTACTCAAGCACAACCCTACATCAATAGAGTGCTGTCACTCATTCCACAAAGCTCCACCCCTTCTGTACATTTAATTGATTGCGTAACGAATCACAACGCAAGAGGGCTTTATAGTGGTTTTCAGTGGGACAAAACTAAATGCATTAATTTTAAGAGGTGATGGCTTTCAAATCTAAAAAATGTTATTAAAACATATAATGTCACAATTCTAAACCACCTATTCTCCATATTCAGTGTATTAGCAATACACTCATATATATATTATGGTGTTATTACGTTTTTAACATATAGAAAAAGGTACTACAAAACAGAAGGGGTTGTTGGCCCTCAAAAGTGAAGCGATCGCAATACCTGCATTTTTTCGTAAACGAAAAGATTGCAGATAAAAATAAGCGGTAGTGTAATAATCTTTATTTACATAACTCTATAAAAATTGTGTTTCTTATCACTGTTTTAAAACTATCAACAATTATGACAAAATGCACTCAATCAAAACAAAAATTTTTCTTCGCGCAAATTGTTTCTTCTTTTCTTTATACACTCATCCTTTCAAACCATACATTATGCGAAATTTAAATCACACATAGGCTTGGATTTGGGAAAATTTGTTGACACAAATATTACAATCCCATCCATTTAAGGTGCAATGAATTCATTAACAAACATGATTAGTAAATAACTAATACACAAGACACACGGCGTAGCATTAATATGTATAGCATTTTACATTTTCATTAGAATGTGTTGACAAATAGGTTTGCCAATGAACACATAAAACATTTGTCTGTGGACCAACGAATAACAGCAAAGTACTAACCCCTCCCCCTCACCCTTATCAACACAATTATATCCCTGCCACTCCCTTTCCCTTTGCCAACGGTAAAATTAAAATGTATGCCTAACATTATAAATGCCATCACACGAATAAGTCTCACAGCTTAACAGACATGATTTATTTTCGAACCCAAACCATAACGCGCATTACTTCACAAACGCTTTTATTCAATAAACAGCTACCTTTGGAATATTCTGTGATGGAACTTAGCAAACACACTCAACTATTCAACTTAACACACTCAACATGATTTTCATATTCGGCTCAATATTCAAATATTAATTGTTTTCATTACAAATTAGTGCATAAATTTGAAGAAAAAAATAAGTTTATATTTCGGTGCATTCCTTAATTACAAATAATGACATTTTTTCTGCTTAACTTTTACAACTTTGGTAACTGATTTGTAATGAGATCGCAGTGTTTCATCAAAATTTTACAACGAAATAGACGGTACTTTGCAACACAAGAATTTCGCATTTAAACAATAGTACATGCGCCTGTATTAAATAATCTATTGATTTTTAATTGCTGGTCTATTTTGCTTAGTGGGGTCTATAATGATTTTAGAAAACTTGCCAAAGTGCTGCCCAATGTGTATAAGATATACAACTCCCTTTCAACACTTATACCTAAACAAATGTTAATAAACATATTCAATAGGCTTTTATAGAGACGGGTATAACCCTAAAACACATTAAAACTCGACTTCAAACTCCAGTCGCTAAGTTTCAATGTGAGCTGCTCTGAATCTGAATAGCTTTGCTGCGTTTATATCTTTGCAGAATAGGTTCACATGGTTGAGACAATAGTCACATTAGATATATTTTGGTTACACATGTAACCGGCCACATGATAGTCAATTTTCGAGTGACTACTCATTGCTGCTAGTCAATTGGATAGTCAATCATAGTCACACTAAGAAATCATCTAGTCACTATCTGATGATTGCTTGGACTTCTTCTTTTTCTTCTTCTTTTCCGATTTTGGCTGAAATTGAAAAAAAAAAATTATTCAAAGATGGTCAACCATTACATTATTGAATCAAACAACATCTTGGAAATGTTTCGATTTCGTTTGTAATATATTGTCCCGTCTCTTCCGAGGTCATTTGATTTATATTTCGTTTCATGACGGTTTAAATCATCCGTTCTCTAGACTACTCGCACGTGTGTTATATTGCCCGCAAGAGTAGCGTTTAGGGTTAAGCTACACTGCTGCATAAATATGTTACCAAAAATTTATTAATATTTTCAATCTGGGGACGGCTATGACCTTGAGCTTTTAAATAATTCACTCACCGTTTCTAAGACAGACTCATCGGGTGCTTCTGAATCTTTGCTCTTCTTCTTTTTCTTCTTCTTTTCCGATTTAGGCTGCAAATTAGAAGCATACAAACAATTAGATCAAAATAGAAATGTTTAAAATATATCCCTAGAAATCACTCAAGTAGCGAGAAATGAGACAATATCTTAACACCGCGAGATAAAGTTATTAATACTTAAGATTAAGATAAAACTGTTACCATTGCTAGGAAGGCAAGATGATTTTTTTATTGTCTAGAAATAAACACTTCCTTTGGCAGGTCGTTTATCATAACCTTATCAAAGTTACTTATGAGATTCGTAAGTTTCTCAGTCATTTTTTCTTATTTTTCTTTAAACTTTCATTTTTCTTTCAATAACCTTTTAACTTAACCCAAATACTAACCGTTTCGGGTACAGATTCCTCAATTGGTTCCGCATCCTTGCTCTTCTTCTTTTTCTTCTTCTTGTCAGTAGATGGAGTTTCAGGTTGAACTGGCGCGGGGGCGTCACTGTCTGAGGAACTGCTGCTATCAGCCTGGCGCTTACGCTGCAAGAAACGATTCATTTTGTTATTATTTCAACTTTTTTGGTTCCGTTTTTTCTTTTTTTGGAGGGGGACGATTTAGTTGCTGCTATATGCCTCGCGATTGCACCTGAAATTATATTTACTTTTATATATGCATACATAGTCAATGCGAGAGGAGAAGACTGGTCAAAAAGCGGATTTGAATTCTGGTGTCTGAATTTTTGGGTGTTGGTTTAGGATCCTTGATTTTTTTTTCTTCTTGTCAGTAGAGGGCGTTTCTGGTTGAACAGGGGCCGGGGCGTCACTATCTGAGGAACTGCTGCTATCAGCCTGGCGCTTACGCTG
>LQRL01095863.1:23686-38856 GCA_001703475.1 Hydroides elegans | reverse complement strand
CTGAAATATTGAAAATTATTTCATTGATTTTTTCTTTAATATTTAAAACTATAATTTCATATATTTTAGAAAACAATAAAACACGCATTTGGGTAACAATTTCATCAAAATAGGAAAAGGTTCGCATCTTATATGCTGTTATTTTGTTTCGTGAAAGTAACCGTCGAAAGGTTTAAAATTGATAATATGTACACGTTTAGGTCGTATAATAAAAATTACTTCAAAACATTCATTTTACACATATAATTTTTTGAAATCGGATAAGAATGTTTCATGATTCTCTTCATACAAGTGTATTAAATCGAGAAAAAAATAGAAAATTAAACTTTTCTTACCTTAAGCATTCTTCTCTTAGCTTTCAACACAGACCATACGGCAGTTGAGAGAGCCTTGAAAAAAAAAAGATATTAATCTTTTTTTCACATGTAAATCAAATCAGTTTATTTATTTTATTTATTTATTTACTTGCAACTTGATTTGCTTATAATATATAAATTTTACTAATCATATACTAAGAACACGTTTTTAAAGCTATAAATCTGTGAAAGAAATCAATATTTCCCCCACTTTCTTAAGCTCTTCTTTTAGACATAATAGTAGCTTACACATTCCTGGAAAGTATAAGACATCTCTTTATTTACAAGTAAATCCACTTTAACTCAAAATTCCAAAACATCAAGCCACTTTACTTACAGATTCTTAAAAACCATTAGACAGCCACCGGTTGTTGATAAACAACACAACACTGGAAGGCGGGTTTGCCAGATCACCATTCCCATTTGCCTCCCCGAAACCAAATTTCAAAACCAAATTGTCAACTTCTTCGCTACATATATTATACCCTTAACAATACATAAACATTACTTACAGATTCCTTGAAGCCATTAGATAGCCACCGGTTGTTGATAACCGACACAACACTGGAGGGTGGGTTGGCGAGATCGTCGAAAGCATCCAGCATGATGAAGTCGATCACAACGTCGTAAAAGGTCATCACTTTGACCTGTCAATTAAAATAAGAAATAATTGGTCATCTGTAAATCATAACGCAACTCGTTATTTATCTATTAAACAAAGATGAGTCATTTTATACACTGCATCCTTCTACGCAAACATATTCAAATATAATCACGACAGATTTTATCCATGATATTTTGAGGCATATAAAACATTTACATGACTGACTATCATTCAAAACTTATTTAATTTTCAAAATCGTCGAACTCCTTTAATTTCACGGTTTAATTTAAAGGAAGAAGCGGTATGACGACAAGAGAAAAAAAAAATGGCCCATGGATAGATTTGCATCAACTGCTAGTAATAAAACAATATATTACTGTATATACAAACAATGATCCCCCCCCATCCCCTCCCTCCTACTTCTTCGTTACCTTGCCTTATAATTATTGCCGCATATTATATGGCCCAAATACATCTATCGTACCTGAATATGGAAGTCCAAATCCTTCTCAATCACACTTACTCTACGCCCCGTCCCAACCCCGTAACCTCCCCCCCCCCTCAATCCAACAAAACACAGTAACGCACCCCTCGATGCCGCAATTCCTCCTCCATAGCAGCTAGATTATCTTTGTTCTGAACCCACTCGAGCATAGTGCGGTATTCCTGCTCGAATTCGTCCGGATCCTTCATCATATAAAAAACGAAATCGAGTTTTAAATTTCAAGACAATTCAGTACATTTAATGGCAGTTGAGACGTTTTTCAAGACAGATTAACGATATGCGTGAGACAGTTTTAGGACTTATTAGGATCCCTTTTAGGATTTATTTCGCCAATTTTTTAATAGCCAGATTTCATTAAATCGAAGACAGTTGATCCGCTACTTCGGCATGAAAACACCACTTCTATTTAGGCTTACTTATAAGTTCAACACTCTAATCCACACCACCATGAGAAAAGCCCTTGATCGCTGATCGTTGATCATATAACGCATCCATGTTTACAGGAATAAGGCTTAGAAATAAAACTGCATTACCCTATCGGCTTTGACTAGAAGTTCTGAGATCATCTGACGCCCGCATTCGGCAAAATAGTTCCGCACCGTCTCGTCTTTGAATAATTCCTAAAAATATAATTTTTTATTGTTATATCATTGTTATATTACTTCTTCAATTCTATTGATTGAGAAATTTGTTGTTATGTATTAGAAAAATCAGATAAATTCTTATATAGGTGTGTCATAACGTCACATTGATGATGCTAAGCAACTCAAATCCATTTTACCTTTTGTCATTGAAGTTCTTTTGCATTACTTTTGGTTCATGAAATATTTGATACTGAACATAGTCAGTTTAAAATTGCTGTAGTTTATGTGTTTGACCAAAAGTTGAAGTTTTTGAAGCAACACACAACAGTGCCATTTAAAACAAGAGCCTTACTTGAAACGCAGCTCGAACACAGTATAGCTTTGCAAGGAACTCAGTGTCGGAATGGCAGTTCAGCATTTTTGTTCTAAAAGCAAAACAAATATTAATTTATTTACAATCATTTTCATACGCATTTGAATAGCTCTTACACAACAAACTTAAGATATTGACTTATACATGTAGAAGAACAATAAACTTTTAGTTTAAAAATCACTGAAAACATAGTATGAGAAACCCTTATGACTATAATTAAATGTACATGTACATTTGTATATACATTGCCCATTTAACAGACCCAGCCATTAGCACATATGATATTCCAATAAATCCTAAAATTTCCTTTTCTAAATAAAAGTTGTATAAATAATCTCATCTAACCTTAAATTACGACAGGGAATGCAGCCGTGTTCCAACTCTAGTAACGCCGCCTCGTAGAAAGCCAAGTGCGGAAAGTGTCGTTTCTGTTCTTCTAGGTCAGACAAATCTGCAAACTGCAATCAAATTTAGATTAACGTCAATTTCCTTATTTTACAGAGATGTTCACTGTATTAGTGATACAAAATAAAATATACATAGCAGTTAAACATCATTTTTACAAAGAATTGTTGCAAGGGCCGCAAGTACCTATCAAGACAACCCTTTATCAAATTGTGGATTGCCATCAATCCAAAGCCCGCACCACTTATGCCAGCAATAGAGAAAGAGTCAACGTCACGGATTGTTATTAATAAAGATTATTCCAACTATCTAGACTAAATCCACTATATTGGGCATCAACCTACCCAGGCACTTTGATTTGCTTTCAAACATCACACGATAGACGAAGTGTTCTAACACAAAGGAATTAAACGAATCCCCAAACCCCCCCTCCTCCTAAGCACTTACGCTAACGGCCGAAATGAAGGAATCGACATCGCTTGACGAGTCATCGAGCGAGCGCATTGATCGCGCGGGTCGCTTCCGGTCTTCGATCTACTCGACCCCGTTCCCCTTACTCTACCCCAACCCCGTCTTTCTTCGAACAACTTACGCTAACGGCCGAAATGAAAGAATCGACATCGCTGCTCGAGTCATCGAGCGAGCGCATCGATCGCGCGCGTCGTTTCCGGTCTTCGAACTCGCGATCCATTTCCTGTATCGCCGCGTCCATGGCAACGTTGGCGCTGTAAGTTTTGAATAATTTGGATTCGAACACTTCTTGGATCCGATAGGCACGTTCCAATAGTTCGCTGATTTCGTATTGGAGGTCCTCCGTGGCGTTGTCCTGGATTAGAAAAAATAAGTGCTGAATTTTTATTTGGCTTTCATGTTTTTTGATATGCTAATAAGGTTTTGATATGCTAAAATTAATATTAAGCTACTTGAAAAAGGCGATACCTATGTTCTATTGAACCGATACATCAGTAAAAGAAATATACAATTATATTTGAGATTTCAACAGCAAAATTTGATTATTCTTTCATAAATTGTTAATTTCCGTAGTTCATAACATATTTTTTTTAGTTCATGAATATCAATGCTATAAACGACTATTAAAGAAGGATTTTTTTTCTCATAGATGGCAAATTCAGGAACATGTTTCTCACCACAGTGTCTTCTTCCATGTTGTCAATTTTATCCAAAGCGTCCTCCCAATGATTGATGGCCACACGCAGCTCTTGCATTCCTGTAATACGATAGTAAATTACTTTATAAAAATGTTAGTAGAAATCTTGTTTTTTTTAAACAGTCATAGGAGATATCACGGGTGTTTTATTTCTTACTTTTATTTTAAATTTGCTTTTTGGATTTTCATTCTCAGATTTGTTTCAATTTTTTATAGAAACCCATTATATATTTGTTTAATGGGTCCTATTCATAGCGCATTCATTCACTTTAAAATAAAATAGGTCTCGCGACGAAATTAAATCGGGTCATATCTCTCATTGAACGAGAAAATATTTCGAAGTTAGAACAAAGACAAGAAATTTAGAATCACAAACGTTGATACATTTTATCTACATATCACTACAATATCCTACCTAATTCGCACAATTGCTCTGGCCTGAAGTTCGTCGTATCTAGTGTTTTGGGAATAACCGTGGTAACCGTGGAAGCTGTGCTTGCGGCGTCGTCAAGGCTCATGGTTGATCCACTGTCATGGACAAAGGATGGAGACAGGGTACGCCGAACCGACGACGATGAACCACTAAGTGCTACAAAAGGAAAGATCGTATGCTTACTTTTTACATTTGTTTACCTAGTCAAATGTTGAGCGTCAACTGATAGAAACTTCCTATTATCTAAAAAAAAACATTTTGAAATAGTTACATGAACATTAATTGCTTTAATGCGATTGGCATTTACAAAATAATGGTCGCAATCTCAAAATTATACCGTCATGGATTTTCATTTTGTATCATATCGATTTTTTTTTTTTACATTGCTTTGTTCTAGTGTTGGAACTTCTATTAATGAAAGGGCCACGTGAGATGATTTTATTGTAACAATAAATAAGTCGGTACATCAAGCATAATCTTACATCCATTTTGAAGTCGACTCACGACAGGGCTTTTCAACACCCTTCTTAAACTCGACTCGGATACTGAGCTCCGACTAGAAGTGCTTTTATTATCATCGATTCTGGACAGATCTCGGTATGGCCGAGGTCTTCGTCGTCGCCGGAAGTAAAGAGCGAGAATGCCGATCAGGGCCGCGCCACCTATCACTCCCAACACGATCTTCGAACGCAAAATCGTCACAGCGTACATGTTATCTACAGAGATAAAAAGTGTTCGAAACTCAATAAACGGTTTATCATAAGACACATTTTTTAATACACCTAGAATATATTTCCACATTATGCACTGGATCCCTCAACAAAATCATGATTATCAGTAAGTTATACTCCTGTGTTTTTTTCCTTAAAAATAAATTTCACAATTTTTGAACAAGCTGTTTGATATCACTTTAAAATATTTTTTAAATGTCCCGGGTTTATCGGTAATCCGAAAAAAAACATCATATTGGCAGTATTGAAATACAAAAGCTTAAATTATCGCTCACTCACAGTCGTTATTCAACGTTGACACTTCAAGTTGGTCAATTATTTCACCATTATAAGCTGTAATTACTGTTAATTATTATGTTTGCTATAATTGCAGGTGTGACCTTATTCTGAAATATCTAATATTTAACGAAATAAGAAATAAATATACCTTCACCTTTTCCGTATGTTTCTTTACTGGGATGTACATCAATAACAAACCAAATGTAAACAGGGTGCGCGGTGGACCTTACCATCTACCGAACAGGTTGATGGGTGAGAGCAAAGAAACAGCTTTTTTGATGGGAACTGGTTATATCGTTCAAGAAAACATAAACATATCAACAAATAAATAAAGAAAATGGCAGAAGTGGCTTTATTTTTGATGAACGATAACGAAAAAGAAAGACCAAGATAAAGATTATTTTTTTAAAAAAGAAAAGTACTAAAATCATCTTTCCGATCATTGATTTAATGTACACTCATTTCCCTTAATTTGTCTAGATATGACATATATAAAAATATATGATATCACTATGGGACGGCTCAAGCCTTTTTTCATTTATTTTTTGCTAATATCATACTATCAAGAATGGTTATCTGTTTTATCTGGCAATAATAAAGTGGGATCGGAAACCCATCCGAAATTATTTGTTTCGAATGCTTTTCTTCCGTAATTGTTCCGTTGATTGCTAAAAAATCGCAATCAACAAAATGGCGGCGATGAACTAAAAATAGAACCGGAAACATGTGAACCATCAGTAAAGAAACAACCAATCACTGATGGATCCATCAAAAATGTTAAAAACATCAGTAAAGAAACACATGGTTTTGAGAAAGGGCTATGAGAGTAAAATATGAATGGGAATAACCTTTTTGTGTCAACAATGGTCACATTTCTTTTTGTTCAGACTTTCAAGATGTTTTGAGACTTTTCAGACAATTTAAGAAAAGGAGTAAAAAGAAACGTTTTGTGTCTGAAAAGTGTGGATTTTTAAGGTCAAGGTTAGCTCATCACTTTTCGACATATTTTGTACAAAATAGGGTTCAAACAATTATAAACTTGGTTTAATCGTTTTTCGTAATGTACAATAGAGAGTATGGGCAAAAAGTTATTTGCGGGATGACACTTTCGGTAATCCACCTTAGGTATATTGATTTACTCGATTTTGTTATATGCGCAATGTTCGTGGTAGATGCTCATTAGTGTTATCCACAAACTTCAAACATACTTTTCACCAACCTTTATCGAATCGAAATAAACTGCCAACACTCTCTAATGTCAACAAATCACCATTCATAAACAATAAAACACAAATGTTACAAAAAGCTAAGAAAAACTAAAATTCAAAACATTGCATCACGTGACCAAATTCAGACTTTTAAAACAACTCTCAGTTGTCTTACACTTTGCCTGGAATATCTTAATTATATGGATGAAAAAAATGCGTTTAAGTTTGAAAAGTCTTAAAAGTCTGGACAAAAAGAAACGCACCAAATAAAAATAAATGCAGTCAATTTACTCTCAACAGATCATGCAATTAGAAGTCGTAGGGGTTATTGAGCGAATCGCTCACTGGATGCCGCCATGGTCTAAGTGGATCCGGAGATTAAAGCTTCCGTATACAGCACACATGCATTTGTATACGTCTATATCTAAATCCTGATCTAGAAAGTCCTGGACATCAAGTTTCTTTTCTTTAAGTATTTGATTATGTATGAAAAGTTTTCATTTTCCAGATTTTATGATTTTTCGGGGCACTGAGTCATTCGTTATCAAAACTGAGGGCCGTGGACAATTTGACCGGATTATAACATTAAAGCGGTATCCGGTCAAAAAGTCCCCAGACATAAAGTGCCCGGACAAATTTAGGCATTTGATTATGTTTTTTTTTCTTCATTTAATGGAAGGAGTTTTTGGTTTTATTTCTTGTTTTTTTTTATTAAGATTTTGAAATATGACGCAAACGTGATTCAAAACAATAAACAAAAAAAATCTAGAGTATTTTTTTGGTGACTTTTTGTCCGGGAACTTTATGTCCGAGAACTTTTTGACCGGGATCCCATTAAAGCATACCAATTCTTATGATACTTTTAATCTATAAACATGTTCTTTATATTTGTTATAAGGGCGCGTTTCCACGGCAAAAAAACTAGCAAATGTTTTCACTATTTTTTTTGTAAGCCTCCGAAAAGATTTTCTTAGTCCTATAAAGAAAATAGTGGAAAAATGCTATTTTATCCGCCGTGGAAACACGCCGTTATTGCGACAAAATATGTCAACTTGAAGCTTGTACTATGCTATAATTATTCTCAAGGTTATTACTTGTTAAAATTCAAATGAAACTACAACATTCTTTGGCGGTATATTTCTGTTACTTTCCCTTTGTTAACAATAGACTTCTATGTCTGACCGTATTAGATTATCAGCTTCGAACGTAACCGATTTTCAAAGATAATTCTTTATAAATCTATACTTTGAAAAAAAATGTCAACGGCTACTATCAGCATGTCTTGTCACCTTAATACTGTTTTCAGAAACAAGTTCTTGCATTTGATATCCTTATATAGAAAGATCGTTTTGAGATTATAGTATTATGATGAACCAATGTTTGTCTTATCATTCTTGTCTTTATTAGTCGTAATGACAACAATCTATATGTTATTCAATTTTGGTTAAGCAATGGATGTTCCATTTTTATTTATTCTTGTTAAGGTCAATTTATTAAAGGCATCTTGATCATATAAACCTTTTAAATAACTATTTTGATAAACTTTAAAGCAGTGTTTTCACGACCCTTATTACTATGTTCTATGTGTGTACTTTGACTTCTCGGCTATATTGCACAATGCAAATGCTGGACACACAAGCACGACAGCTTTTTTATTACATAATCCCTTGGACCCTCTACTGAAAATACGTATCCGCAAGAAAGTATTCCCCTACGGTTTCTAATTGCCAATCGAATCAAATTTAGCAGTTATCCTTATGATACGCAGTTAATACGAAATAGAACAGCAAGATTTATTATTATTGTGGATATATTTAATCAAGTGGAATGGAAAACAAAACCTCTGTAAATTCATAAAAAATGCAAATTGTCAAAAATAAATTTAGAAAGAATTCAAATCAAATCCTTTTATCACGTATAAAAAAGATTTATACACATATATACACGAAATATACTCATGTACTTATTTAATCATGTACTAATATTGATGCACTATATACGGTTGGGTATTTGTTTTGATTTTGAATCACTTTTTATTACTTTTAAATACATATTTATAAATTTACATACATGTACGATGCTCAGGTACTTATTTTAATGCTCTACATTGATACATGTGCGATGTAGAATATGAATAGTCGGTCTGGGAACCAAACACAAAGAAATATATAAACAAGCTTAAAACAGCCCTTCGTCTATGCTACTACAATGAGGAGGGCCAACCCTGTGAGCTAGACGGATATAAGCAAAAGTTATGATGTACCGAATAGTGAACAATCTGGTTGCGATTCCAGAGATACAACTAACCTGCCGCGAAACCTCTATCCGTTGGTTTTTTTCAGTGTTTTAAGTGTGGTTGATACATAAAGTGATTGTATAACTGCTCCCAGCACTGCTGACAAAGGCTCATAATCATTTCCCCAACAACATAAATCGCTTTAAAAATTAAGCCTGTTTTCTATAATACCAAGTTTGTATATAGAAAATAAAAATAATGTAGCTCATACGTTGTTGTGTATGCGTGTGTTTTTCATGTCCTGTTTAGCATTTGGATTTACATAAGTATTCAATGTTCCAATAGTCAATAGAAGATCTCAAGACCACCAGGGGATGTTTTATAAATGATTCCCAATGGCTTCCTAGTCTTTTTTCAAACTTAGAGTTTTGATTGATATTTTTTTTTCCGCTATTGATTCGAAAATGATCTAACACGTTTTTATATTTAATAAATGGCAAATTTATTTTCAATACTATCAGCTTTCATTTTCAGCCTTTTATTTCTCAATAGACCTGTGTTTTGATTTGTTCATTCCAGTTGACGTATCGGTGTGGAAAAGCTATAAATTGAATTAAAAGTAAAATAATCAATGTAGGATTCGGTTATATATGGCCAGTTCCTGTTAATCAGTAATTGAGTCACATCGACCAGTTTTTGGGTCACTTACTATTTGTAATAGTAATAGCATAAAATAAATATTTTTAAATAACAAATAAAATAATCGCCATGCTCAAGTATAAGCGTGGACATAATTCTGTTTGTGTAAAAAAATATTCCATGCTATTTCTATTACAAATAGTAAGTGACCCTAAATCTTGTGGCGGTGACTCAATAACTTATTAACAGTTCTAAGTGTTTAATTAAACCATGAGACCGAAAAAGTCCCAATAGCCAATTGATAGAACAAACAAGTGAAAACTGACTTGCAATATACCGACCATTAAGGACAAAACATGTGATTTGATATTTATTCAACTGCATGAAGTACATATAACTTGTGTTATAAATCATAAATGATATAGATGTGGATATATAACAATATAATACATATATTTTCATTAATAAAGTCTATGGCATAATCTACCATCCATATATGGTACTATTCGATACATATATATTCTGCAAAACATCGGGTTGAAATATACAATTACACTTAAAGATGAAGAGCTTAATGTTATTTAATGAACACAAACAAGACGTATTATTAATATACAATCAACTGTACAGAGACAAAAACGAGCTACATTAGTCTTATTGCCAAAAATAGAAAAAATACCATTAAATACGCTTGAATTAAATATGGAATGATAAGAAAGTCTTGAATGTATATGCTCGGACACTAGAAATCGAACTCATTAATTTCTATCCAACAATAACAAATCATAGTTTCTGATTTATTGATCTGGTTAATTATTCAAGACCAATCAAAATAAATAGAATTTTCTATGACAAAGCTCCACTTTTAACTAATCAAAAACATGAAAAATCACCTTAGCAATCATAATATGTATCAGAATACGAAACAGAAACTATTGTGGCAAGTAGTATCACATACTTTATAACGTGTACCAATTGTATGATTATTGCTATCATCATTGCACAAAAGGTTATTTAACCAATTCGAGTATAACCAAATAAAATGTTAGATACTAAGCATCATAATACTTTGTCATACCTCAAATACATTTACATTAACGCAAATATCACAGATATTACAAAATACATTGCACTCCTGTTTAAAGACTAGGTAATCCTAATATATTTATTAACATTCATTAAAATACATATCAAAATATTTGAAAATATTTCAAAAAACTTCTTCGGAAGCTCCCTTAAAAATTCCCTCTGTTTTTCATCTCCTCCGTCTTACGATATTTCTTGACTAAAATGATAGAAAAACAACTGAGGGACTCAATAAAACAATACAACGAAATCAAATTTCATATCAACATAGCGCAAACAATAATGACAATAACAATCAATAATCAAAACTGGTACATAGTCATACATCTCAAGGTAAAAGTCATGATATGATAAATGGGAATTCAGTGGTAAATAAGCATAGGATGATAGCGTAGAAATCATTCGACAAAATACAAAGAATACCTATTCATATGGAAATTGAGGGAATTTTTAGTAGAGCGAAGTGTCACAAAACAGTATTTAGCCGTATAGATGCGCCAAAAATGGCGAAAAATAAAAATTTGACTCATGTTTTTTTTCTTTTCATTCCCGAGTTGCATCCAACATTCAAGTTTTAATTAGGGATCATAACATGAGTTAAGTATTTAACATATAGTAATGAAATATGCAGATTCCTGCCGTTTTTCTGCAGGAATTCGCAGATTTTCATACGCAGTTATTGAATTGCTGCGGTAAAACCCATGAAGATAATTATTTTAAGAGAGAGAAAGATGCAATTTGTACCAGTCTTGATTAAATTTTAACTCTGTGCGAGAACAAGCATGAGCAGGCTTATGAGGAATATTTTTTTATCAAAATTAATTGATTTATAACGTCATAATTAGGTTAGTGATCATTTCATATAAAAATCATACAGCATAGCTTAGCTAAGCTTATCGTAATGTGATGGTACATACAATCTATAAACTGATCTTAAGTAAACAGCGAATATTTTTTTTTCCAAATTAATGCAGATCAATTAAAATCAAACCTGATTTTGTATAGCTCATTCAATTAAAACAATATTTATATTATTGCATATAATATTTTAAGCTGTAAATGCTTTAGTATCAACTGTATTGTGCTTATTAGATTTTCAATAATTAGATCTAGAGTTCAAAGCACGTTTGGGTTATTGTATTACATAATCACATTCTATTCAACACTGGATATTGGTTCCAGATCTATGAAAACTACTTGGATATTAAGATTTAGCACAAATCTTCTCATTTTTACTGATCATACACGTGTTTGCGATAGAATTTATTTATATCATGGTTGAATAAATTGGATTTCATTTTTTTCCGTGCGTTGTTTATGTTTAATTCGCTTGAATAAAGGTTACATAGATGCTATTAAGTGCACATTTTTCATCGATTTTAACCTATTCCGATGTTTAATGTACTCTATCCTCACTGAATTAATACTTTAGAATTTGAAATGATCTTTCGCCGTGGTGTAGAACCCCTCGGGTACCTGTGACGTTCCATATAAGCCATTTAACACTCGTTCTCGCATTGATTGCTATTCAGGGGGCAAACTCCTATCTCCCCCCTTCGATCGGGCCGTCCCTCTTTCACTTCCACCCTCGTGATCCAACTTCTTCAATCGGACACCCGCTCGCGATATATTCGTCTTCGAGCGCGTGATTTTCGATTTCGCGTACAGCGGTTCCGTACGCGACGGGCTATCCGCTGAAAAGTTCCGATAATCGAGGAAGTAGTTACTTCCGTTTGTCTTTTTACGACCGCCGCTCGCTTTGTACGCGGATAAGCGATCGTCCTGTGATGCCTCGCTTTTTGATAAGGTAGGAAACATAGTGCCGCGACCGCTTATCCGTGCCGATAACTTCTTTTCCTTCATATTTTCGCCCAGGTTCTTCTCACAGTGTTCTAAGAGCGCGAGAAACGAATCGAACGTATTGTTGGATTCGAACTTCTTGTCGGCCAAAAGCAGGAAGGCTTCTAGGAAACCTTGGTAACAGAGGCCACCTAAACAAAGGAAATGAAATAGAAATAGTGATTATAAACAAATGTGCACTTCTAAAATGTCATTTCGAAAGAAATTACACATAAGGCTATTCAACGCATAACAATTTCCTCTTCATCGATTTTTTAATATCCACATATGATTATTTGACCTTGTAGTACAAATGAACATTTATCATAATTAATAATTTGTGTTGATAAAACAAAGAAATATCCAAAGAAATCATATTAAAAAGGACTCATCTACTATAATTTCCAAAGCAAATTTTAAAGCAAATCTAAGGGAAATTATATTAATCAAGATGCCCACAAAAACACTCAGATTTATTAATCTATGTAAGGCAACGACACGAACCCGCAAGCACGTCGACGTTCATGTGTTCCCAGCGTCGTTGCAGGTCGATAAACATGAGGTCCAGTGCAGCGTTGGAGAAACCGGTGCCCGCGCCAGTCACTTTGCATCGTCTGCAAAAAAAAAAAGAAAACGAGGCTATAAATCATAATTGTAATTAAAAACGAGAAATGTTTTCGTTGGTGCAGGAATTAACTGCTTCCCATTAAAGGTGAAGGCAAGCGCTTGCGGAATTTTCTGCGATCGCGATCAGATGTTTTTTAAAAGAAATATTCAAAACGTTGCAGGTCACTAAACATGAGATCCAGCGCCGCGTTGGAGAAACCGGTTCCCACGCCAGTTACTTTGCATCGTCTGTGGAAAATGGAGGCACGGTTATAAAAAAAAACCTCAGAAAATGACTGGAAAGACTGGAAATATAACTCTGGTAGTTCGAATTGCTTATTTAAAATAAATATTATATAGAGAAAAATATGAAAGCAGTGTATAACATATCTAAACTCCACCAGGATGTAACTAGGATGATCGAGTCATAATAACGAGCGTATTGCGTCAGTCACTTTGCATAAACTGCGAAAAATGAAAACCAGTACCCATATTCTCCGCTATAACCTTAACCTTACGCTTTCCCCATCTTTTTACATTGGTTTTGAGGATAGGGCTAAGCCTAAGTGGAGCGGAGAATATGGGTCCAGGGCAAATATATAGATATATTGTTTTGAACGAGCTCCTATCTGAAGATTATGATTTTTCATTCTTTTACAAATTGACCCTTTTGTCCTTATTGTACAAAAAAATGTGCTCGTCGGAGCACGAATAGCCCGCTACTGATAAATCAGTTATGTCGATATAATCATATGAATTGCATATAGAATGTGCAAACTATGTAACCAATTTTGCACAGGTTTGGGTGACTGGATATGAGGGATGGTATTTTATTTTAAAAATATTAATCGTTTATAATCAATATCTATTGATTTTGGGTGTATCGGTGCCAACGGGTCACATGAAAGATAATGCATGAAAATAAATATGATATTGTTTGCTTGATTATGATATTACTCACTGATATTTCTTTATCAAATAGCATTGAAATAACGGTAAAAGTATATATACTCTACCATATTTAACCATATAGCAAATAGCTTTTTTCCTGCACTCGTTGTTTATTTTATGTATAAATGAATAGGCAATTCTCTATACAAACGCGTCTAAATCGATGATCCACTTTTTTGTCACAGTATGCTTATGCCAAGTAAATAAGCGGGTCCTTCAACCGAAGAATGATCTATTTCATATGTATAGACTGCACTTAAATGTATCAATATTGTGAACAATTGACTTATCGATAAGGATACATTTTTCATAGCAATTTTCTCGAAATTTGGGTTTTGTCGTATTAAACAACACATGGAACTTTTAACTTATATTCAATCGAATTAATTATGATATGTATAGCTGCTCGTAACTCTCATCTATAAAGCAATCCATAATTTAAGTGATTTGAATCTTATATCAAATAGTCATCCACTATATCAGGATTTCCTAGGACTTTGTATACATCCTGTTTAGGGGTATCATAATCACGTTGTGTCATGATATGTTTTATGAGAATCCGGCCCAAAAGGTTTCCGCCCAAAAAGTTTCCGGCCATAAAGTTTCCAAAATTGACAACATAAGACAAAAAGTTTCTAGTCAAAACTATCAAAATAAAGGTAATGAACATTATCATTTTTCTTATTATATTTTTAACAGTGTTCTAGGAACGAAAGCCAATAGAAAATTAACCTTTTTTTGTTGCATAAATTGTATATTAAAGCACGTTTTTGGATGGAAACTTTCTGTCCCATGTTGTCAATTTTGGAAACTTTATGGCCGGAAACTTTTTAATCGTTAAATCGTATAGTCATAATTTTTGAGGGTCAATTGCTCAGTAGCTGTACTATATATGCAACTGATATTACTCAATCGGATAGTTAAATGGTTAATGTAAGAATGAATTAGGGTGCCACGTGAATAAACCTTACCATTAAGGAGACAAGCACGGCCCAACTCAAAAGTGACCTGATTTTGTCCGAATATTCGATGCATAGGTCTAATCTGATTTTATACATCATTAACTCAGCCTGTGGGACATTAATTCAACTCAGTGAGATAAATAATTCATTAGCTTGTGTTCTTATCGTAACTAGGAAAATATACCATATATCTTGAAATAATTAC
>LQRL01095851.1:0-13939 GCA_001703475.1 Hydroides elegans | reverse complement strand
GTGAACACGAACAGGCCCCAACGCCCCCAAAGTCGTTTTCGAGTATTTCAGAAGTCTCTATGACCTTCCGTTCAAAAGTTCTAACCCGTACAAGCTCAAGTCTTAAAAAACCGCTAATTTTGGCCATTTTGGCCAATTTGACACCTTCCGGTCGGGTGTTTTTGACCGAAATGGTCAAAAGGCACATCTACGGACCAGGACATTTCATTTGAGCTTATAACCAAGTCTCTATGACCTTCCGTTCAAAAGTTCTAGCCCGTACAATCTCAAGTCTAGAAAAACCGCTAGTTTTGGTTATTTTGGCCAGTTTGACAACTTCCGGTCGGGTGTTTTTGATTGAAATGGTCAAAAGGCAAATCTACGGACCAAGACCTTTTATTTGAGCCTATAACCAAGTCTCTATGACCTTCCGTTCAAAAGTTCTAACCCGTACAAGCTCAAGTCTTGAAAACCCGCTATTTTGGCTATTTTGGCCAATTTGACAACTTCCGGTCGGGTGCTTTTGACCGAAATGGTCAAATGGCACATCTACGGACCAAGACCTTTCATTTGAGCCTATAACCAAGTCTCTATGACCTTCCGTTCAAAAGTTCTAGCCCGTACAAGCTCAAGTCTTGAAAACCGCTATTTTGGGCTATTTTGGCCAATTTGACAACTTCCGGTCGGGTGTTTTTGACCGAAATGGTCAAAAGGCAAATCTACGGACCAAGACCTTTTATTTGAGCCTATAACCAAGTCTCTATGACTTTCCGCTCAAAAGTTCTAGCCCGTACAAAAAAGTATGACGGACAGACGGACAGACGGACGGACGGACGGACGGACAGACACCCCAAACCTATAGGCCCCCAACCTTTTGGGTTGGGGCCTAAAAAGCTGATATTTTGTAAAAAAAAAAACATATCTTATAAATTTTGTCACATGGTAAAACATGTTCCGGGTTAGCAACATCAAGAGCGTTTTTATGCCTGTATGATTTTGGAAATGCCCGCAAAATAACTAGCATATCAGTAGAATAAGATCTATATGGAAAACTGTTATGAGCTATAAAATAAGATAAATTAATCTAGATATAGTGAACACATGCACGTAGTTTTGACTGTAATTTCTGGGATGAATCTTGAGTTTTTAAATCTATGTGTGAGAAAAAATGTCACAAAAATAGCAATATCTACCCATCAAATGACTTACATCATGTTATCCGACACAATTCAAATAGCCATAAACTTATAATAATATCTTGAAAATACGTAAGTTATTTAACCAGATAGATTAATCCATGATATATTTACTCTACAAATGACTTCAAGCAAAAACTAATAAGCTTTTTATAATTGCACATTTTTATATGAATTCTTCTTAAGGTATTTATTGAAATTGACACCGGTGAGAAACTTTTATCTATTATTGCGATTTTTTCCGTGCTTCATATTAAAGTGCAAAAGCTAAAGCTTACCTTAAAGATCATATTGGAATTTATTTTCGGATTCAATGAAAAACTTACAAAATAACATAGCTTAATAGCTTCTATGTTTAGCAATATGACATTTCATTCCAGATCTTTGGCGAACTCTTAAGCATCTTATTGAAAACATTTTTGAAACGACTAGTTTTATCGATTTCGAGGCATCTCGGCCCGATTTCAATCTCGGCCCATTTACGAACTCGGCCCATTTTCAATATACTTCAATCTCGGCCCACTCTCAAACTCGGCCCATTTTCTATGGATAACAAAAACAAACAAACTCGGCCTATTTTTGAGGGAATATTTACCACTACGTTTAAATCAAATAAACATTTTACATAAACTTTTTTCAAAAATACTAATTACACGTTTGAAATACATGTGTAATTTTTAATTGCAATAACATTGTGCGTTGAATTATGACTTCTCTGTGTTTTTTTTATATTTGATTGCAATCGCATGTAATTGCATTTATAGTGTAAATTTGTGATTGCAAATACATTATTGTCATATATCTAATTGATTCTATATCTAAACGTTCCTGCCATGTTGATTGATATATTAATTGCGCTTGGAGGCTGCATTGATTTGTTTGATTTTAAACGTTTAAAACGCTTTTTTAAATCAGTTATTGAACATTACCCCGGTGCATTTGGATGTTCGTGTACCTGAATACATGGATATCAATGAATCATCTATCAGTTATGCTGGCGAACGAAACACATTCTCTGTTACAAATAGTGCGCTCCGAAAAGCAGATCCCACCGAAACCATGGCAGTTATTTAAATGAAATAAATGAATACGTTGGATTGGTTTTACAACGATTTTAGAAAGTATTTATTCTTATTTTAATTCGAATTTATTGTATCTGGTATCAAGTAACAACGTATTTTATCGATATACATTTGTGTAAGATGAGTTTATATATGAAAAAGGTTCTTTGAAGATTTACGAATTGATCTGGTTTTGTAAGATTATAATTTATGCTCTTATTTTATTTCGTGTACATTGTAGCCGGTATTAACTGAGAACGTATTATATAGAAATGCATTTGTGCTAGAAGATGCTTATATATTTATATATGTTTTAAGATTTAGGAATCGATCTGTGATTTTATGATTTTTTTTATTCTTATGTGATCATTTTCTTATTTGATTTTATAAATATTTATTATGGGTTACATTATTTATGTTTATCGTATTACATTTGAATTACATGTATACGAGATATATACTCGACAACAAAAGAAGTGTCCGGTTGTTCAAATCTCTCTAACTTCAAAAATATTTGGTCGATTTTTATCAATTATGTACCAAATTAAACAGCACATAATGTGAGTTTATTTGATAAGTTTTTACGACTCTATATTTGCTATCGACGATTCGGCGAACTCTTGAAAATGAACGAATGAAATAGCGAGTAACAAACCCTCAAATATGCATTTTCATGGATGTTTGAACTATCTTGCCAGAAATTTTAAAAGTAATTGGTACATTTGGACTCTTTAGGTGCATATTCAAAAATTTAAGCCAGTTGCGGCGATCGCTCGAGTTGACAAAGTATCTTGTGAATGGTCCGACGCTAGGCACCGGAAGTGCCAGCTTTAGTACAATTGTTCAAAACAACTGTTTGAATATGTCAACTGATGCCTTCACAGGTTTTGTAATGCTACATTAATGGGTTTAAAACCGTTTTGGAAATTACGTTTCGCTTATTTTCTGGTTACTTCGAAACACGATATTGATTGAAAAGTCACATTCAGTGAACCTTTGTTGAATCCGTAGTTTAAGTTTTCCATCAAGAAGAAACAATTTTTCGTGCATGTCTAAGACAACCTGATGGTCGATTTCCACGTCCAAGCCCGTAGCAATGGTGCGCGCAAGCGTATGCCTTAATAAACAGATCGACGTATTCTACTCAATTTTAGCTTGATTACGCGACTAAAATGACCGTTCAACAGTTTTTCGTAACTCGGAACTGCAGATTACAATATTCTAACCTATTTAAAGCGTATTTACTCAATTATTGATTGTTTGCGCGAAACTGCGCCTATATCGAGCGTATTTTCAATGCATTTCGCGACATCGTTTATATGGAAAACGAGGACAGCAAAGGCCTTTTGGTTCATCTTTTATATTTCACACACCCTTGAAGATAATATTGACAATGGCAGTTTTCGTTCGAACGCCCCGTCAATATAACCAGATTGAGTTTTGCCGAGTTTATTCGAAAATTACGGCTAGGCTATGGGGCGAATGGAATTCAAAGCAAAATTAATAGAGTTTAGAGAATGTGAGCTATCTTGAAATCATACCGCTTTTATTGTGTAATGTGATAAAGACTGTTTTCGCAGTCAAGCGCCAAAACAAGTTTTCCGACCTTTTACGATGTGCGCTGCGACGCATGTGGCATAGAAATTAACTATTTCTCACCGTGTTTGAGTTACAAAACCCTTATACTATCTCTAGCCCATAGCGCTTTTCCTCTCCTACCGATACTCATTGGGTGATGATCGAAATCGATTTTTCTTAGCCCTTCGATAAATCGAACGAGATACTCGTCAAACGGATTCAACATTGTTAGGTTTGCGAGACCAACTATAATTATCATAACTGAAAGTAACAAACGTGTTTTAATTGGTTCCACTTTTGATACAATGAAAACATATTAACCTAAAATGACCGGACACATCTTTTGTTGTCGAGTATAGATAAACAAAGTTCAAACGAAAGTATTTTCATCATGCTTCCAATGAAATTGTTGATCTGTTTCATGGTGCTGACACTGAACACAAAGCAACCCAATATCAAAGTAAATCCTAATCCTTAATCCCGCACACAAAAAGCCTTTACTTTATATATGATTCACAAAACATCAATAATAATCCTTAACTCAAAGCTTATGTCAATAAAAAAACGGGCCGAGATTGAAAAAAGGCCAAGTTTGTATTATGAATAAAACGGGCCGAGTTTGAAATCGGGCCGAGATGGAAAAAAATGGGCCGAGTTCGTTTCGAGGCCGAGTTCTCCAGATACCGTTTTATCATATAAACGGAAAAAATCCTTAGGGCCTGGCTACATTGGAAGCTTTTTTCTTGTTTTATTTCCTAACAAACCTGTCTTCCCATGTATTCTTTATGGGAAACCAAAAACAACGAGCTGTTAGATAGTTTTTTACCATTTTTAGTTTTCCATAAGGAATACATTGGAAGACAGATTTGTTAGGAAATAAAAGCAAGAAAAAAGCTTCCAATGTGCATATGACATTTAATTCCAGATCTGTGGCGAACTCTTAGGCATCTTATTCAAAACATTTTTGAAACGACTAGTTTTATCATATACAGTGGCGCGCACTCTCAAGTTCTCGATTTCTCTAACGTTTAGCGTTTAGCGTTTAACGTTTAGGGTTTGCAAGTTCAAAATAAAGCGTTTAACGTTTAGCGTATAACGTTTAGCGTTTGGCGTTTAACGTTTACCGTTTAGCGTTTGATGAAAGGGCATATAAGAGATAAAGATAAGCACTCATAATGATGTCCTTTATGTACCCTTCACTCCTGTGGGTGCTATGGTTTAGCGTTTAGCATTTAGCGTGTATAACGTTTAGCGTTTAAGGGTTTAGCGTTAAGCGTTTGTGTGTTCAACGTTTAGCGTTTAACGTTTGCCATGAGAAGTTAGTAATGCGCGCGACTGTAAACGAAAAAAAACATCCTTAGGGCCTGGCCACATTGGAAGCTTTTTTCTTGCTTTTATTTCCTAACAAACCTGTCTTCCAATGTATTCTTTATCATATCATTTTTTTCTTTGAAATCCACATAAAATCGGTAAGAGTGAGATCAAATTATTTTAGATATCCCATTATTGTAAGCATAGCAACTGTTCTCTCTTTATTCACATAAAACCTATCAGGGTTGCTTCTAAGACAAACGCAGGTAAAGTGTCAAAAACATCTTTAAATGAAGTCTTTTCACTAAGCAAGATCGACGCGGGCGTCGCAAATAATATTTTTATCATAATTGTACGATGTTGACGTACGTACATCATAGAGACTATTCAGGGAAGGGTTATCATCATTATTTGTAAACTGAGCGTCAATGAAAAGTATCACCTTATTATTTTTATATTTTCTTAAAATTGTGCGTATGAAAGAAAACAAATGAATTATATTTACCTTCCTTGGTATCTTTATTGTAACCATAATAAAACAAAAAGGGTGTATCCTTAACGATATCCGAGTCTACGAGCATAATCAAAACACGATCGAAAATCGAAATGTACTGTCTCTAATACCGTGTGTGACCACCTCTTGCTGTGATCGTTTCCTGGCATCTTCGGCGCATACTCATGATCAACGTCTGTATGTTCCTTTGTGGTATCCGATCCCACTCTACCCAGAGTTTGTTAATCAGTTCCTGCCTCGTGCGGGGTGGGTTTTCCCTTTCGCAAACTTGGCGCCCAAGCTGGTCCCATAGGTGCTCTATAGGACTGAGATCTGGCGAGAAGGCAGGTCATGGCAACACTGATACACCTTGGTCACAGAGGTAGTCCAAAGTGATATTGGTGGAGTGTGGTCGAGCATTATCTTGCTGAAAAATCCGAAGATTCTGATGTTGCTCGATAAACGGAATAGCGTGCTCCTCGAGGACATCCAAAATATAGCGCCGAGCCGTTAAATTCCCTTCCAAGCACAACGAGGGGCGTTCTGTGGTGAAATGATATGCCGGCCCATACCATAACACTGGGTCCGCCCACCTATCGCGTTCACGAATGCAACAGTTCGCGTATCGCTCACCCCTCCTACGCCATACGCGCTCGCGCCCGTCAGACCTGTCAATACAAAATTGGGACTCATCTGAGAATAAAACAGTATTCCACCGCCTCTGAGTCCACGCGTTCCACGCGTTGTTGGGTCCATAATATTCATCTGCGTCGACGTATCGGTGTGAGGATACTCCTACGAACTGGTCTTCGACACTGTAAATCACGCTGGCGTAAACGGCGCCGAACGGTTGAACTGCTGATCCGTGGGTTATTCCTTCCGGGTGTCTCACGAGCAGTGCGACTGGCCGACCTAAAGCGGTTTCAAAGATATAGCAGATTGATGTATCGGTCCTGCTCCGGAGTTGTTACTCTTTCCCTTCCCGGGCGCGGTCTGTCATCGACGGATCCGGTTTCTGCATTGCGCTCAACTAGGTTGCTAATGGTTCTTCTAGTGCAACCAAAATGACGTGCAACTTCGCTGTAACTACGGTTCGCCTGGATCATCACAAGTGCGATCAAACGTTCCTCGCGTGATAAACGTGGCATGTTGCATAGATATTCGAAATTGAAAATTTTACCAAGGTTGGTCGTTTGTATCGCTATTCAGATTCATAAAAATTGGAACCCGCTATATGTGTTAGCCCACAATATACTAAAATGTCCTATAGGGCGATGGCCGGGCTCGAAGTGCACTCATGCGCGACTGGCGCCAATCAACTCTCTTACATGCATACAATCTATAGTGTGATATAAATCAACTGTTTTGAGTATAAGAAACTGATATAGAAAGAAAATAAACAATATTGAAAAGGTGATACTTTTCATTGACGCACAGTATATATATATTGTTTTTATAGCCTTCATAATTCTACGTCCGTATATTAGGACCTTGTTACATTAGACGCCTTTTCTATCTTTTCCCCCAAACAAACCGTGTTTAACAATTAATGTATCCCTTGTGGAAATAAGCTAGAAATAGTTTCCAATGTGGCCAGGGTCTTACATGGCTACTTTAAGCTATGGTGATTAATGATAACATTAATAAGTAACTTAATTAATTAATAATTAAGCAACATTAATGATTAATGTAACTAAAAGGTTTCATCCGGATATGCCTTTAAATACGAAACCTGGTAAATTAAAAGATATTGTATGCCTAGACACAAACGTACAGTTTTTCTCAACATAAATTGACATGAAACTCTTTTTTTTTTTTTCAATTGCTGCGCACATTAGCAGACCCTCTTCTCGACATAAATATTATCGATAACCACATAAGGAAGTTATTGAGAACCTCTAAGATATTTGTTAATCCACGTGCATGTACATAATTATCATATAACTTGTTACTCATGGTAGTTGGAGCACTGCATAAAAATATGTCAAATATTGCAACATTTTTGAAGCCGTTTGAAAATTAGGAACTCATTGTAAACTCACTAAAATCAACATAAAATAGCACATAAAATTTTGGTTCATTGTTAACTTTAACACATGAACTCGGAATATATAAGCCATTGATAAATAGACAAAGTGTGACACGGGTTAAAATCTCTTGTTCCGAATTGACATTACTACGAACTCGGAATATATTAACAATTTATAAAGAGCCCGCTACACATACACAGGCACATCGAGCTGGATTCTTAAAAATACAAAAAAGACAAATAACGTTGTCGTATATAGAAAATAACCCTTTGCGACCAGCGTTAACCAGGACACATAATAGATAGCGACGACAACGAATCCACATCCGACGTCTTCAACCTGCTGAAATTCAACTGCAATTTCAAGATGGAGGGTGACACGATCCCAAACGCTATAACAATCGTAATCGCCCTCGCACTATTCCTGCTGATCGACATCGCCGTTTTAATCGTCATCATCGTACAGGGCTTATACTACGTCATCGCGGGGCCTTTGATCTTTCTGGTGTGCCTTGGCTTTCTCCTGTTCTGGCGTATTGTGGTGTTGAGGGCCTATTGGGAACAAGGGACATGTGAAGAAGAATGTTGCTTGTGCTGTGTTGGGTTTCGTCGACAACCTGGGGATGTTGGGATGCAGAAGTTGGGTCATGCCGAAAAACGCAGAGGTGTTTACAAGCTGGTGTCAAAAGGAACGCAAACGCAGGATCGACGTTGACGGTTGTGGACTGAAAATGATTTTTAAAGTAACTGTAATATACTCACCAAAACAAATTAGTATAAAAATATATTTTTCAATAGCTTTTTATGCGTTAACCAATTGTGCTCAAATTTTCAGAATAGGTATAACTACTATTTTTTTACAACTTGTAGCAACAATTTAAATAGTGATTGATCTTTTTTTTTTTTTGGTTGGGGTGTAAAAAAAGAGAAACAATGTTTGCCATCAAAACATAACTGTTTGTGTTGCGCTGGGTTTCGGCGACAATCCGAGGATGGTGGTGGTGGATGGCAAATAATGGGTCATGTCGATGGAGGACGTCAGCGCAGAGGAGGAGGAGTTTACAAACTGGTGTCGAAAGGAACGCAAACGCAAGATCGTCGCTGATGGTTGAGGACTCGAGATGAACGTGATTATAAAAGATATATCGATGAGTAAATACGATAAGTTTGTAGTTTTGCTTTTATTGTTTACTTTATTAGGGAAAACAATAATTTTACATAAAAAAATATATGTTCTTTGTTTCAAGGGGTTTCATCCTGATTTGTATGAGTATTTATTCATTAAATTGATTTAATCAATGTTTTGGTACCTACATGCGTAGATACACATGAAAAATGACTTTAATTTGTACTGAGTAGAACCTTTGTTTTAACGGTGATAGAACACAACGTTTTCAGATACATTGTACACAACTGTGTACAGTTATATATGTGTATACGTGTATATATTTCGTTAGAAAGTGTTAAAATAATAAAATGACGAAATAGTGACTGTGTTTTGTAAATTTCAAATAATAAACTTATTCAAGAAAAGAATGTGTTATTGTAGTTATTGAATATATTCTAGAATAGTTGGATGAATCATTATGATTAGGAAATATATTTATGGATGTTTCTGTGATCGCGGTAATTGTTACAGGATAACAATAGTAAGTCTATGTAATATCGCTGAATTAATTTTATTTTCCTAAAATTTTACAGCGATCGCAGTAAATTAAGTATTTTCCTTCAACACCATACCCCGTATTCTTTTTAGAACCGGTTAAGGTTGGGTTAACGTGATCTAAAAAGAACGCTTTGTATGAATAAATATTAATCTGGTTGTTAACCGAAAATAGTTGCTCTAAAAAGAATGGGTTAACCGAAAAAAGCTGTTCCAACCTTAACCGGTTTAATCTAAAAAAAATACGGGGATAGTGCGATTATATGCATAATAATCATAGTGCGGTTATAAGCATAATAATATCGAAGTCATCTATAAACGGCAACAGAAACTTGCATAGCCGTTTTCTCAGCCTTTGATTTTGCTCTGAACAGCTTCGTTCACTCGAGCGATATGGATTGGTCTTTATTTTCGATCAATTTCGCAGCGATCTCTAGAAGTGCGTAATTACCGTACTACTTATTACTCAGAGTAAAGTCGTCACTTTATTGGTTCTTGGTCTCCACTCAACATGGACTTAATTCAGCTTATAAATGCATGTAAAAACATGTAATCATTCACCAAAACAAACCAAAATGATAAGATTGAATCGGACATTTCTCTGCTATATTTGCTCCTAATTCTGACATCTTGTGATGACTATCCGAATATCGTCATATTCAGTTATGAGGGTGTGCTTTGACGTAATAAGGAATTAACATCCATGTATTGGAGGCTATTAAGTATTTCTCCTAAAATTTACGTTTCGAACCATTTCATTGACCGCTAAAAATATTCATATGCCCTATCTTAATTAGTTTAGGAGTCGAAATATGCCTTATTGCATGCCTGAACGAAATTGTTGGAAGGGTATGCTCTTGTGACCTGGCCATGCACATTTGAACCTTTTTTTTTTTGCTCTTTTCTGTCTTCCAATGTATACCCTACTCAAAAAGCTACCTTAATAAAAATGCCTAAATGCTTGCTGTTTTTCGTTTTATTTTTCAATGTAGCCTTTCTGATATCGGAATCTTTCCAACCAAACAGATGTAGATTTCCACGTCGATATCATTGCAGTTATTTGAAATTACGTTTTATTTGCACGGCCCTAGTGGCATCGACCAATCACCAGATATATCAAGAAACGACGTCGCAATGATGTCGTTTTAAGATGTCCTTTCTTGTTTTCCACTAAACGTCCATTGTTGATTGAAATATAATCAAACTTCGTGATTAGGACCTTCGCGGGATGCTTGCCGTATGAGCAGGGGCAAAAATTGATAATTGAGCATAGCCTACGAAAAGCCATCCCTATAGAAACGAATTCTAATATCATTTTGCCCGTAAGTTTTGAAATGCGTAAATAAATTATCGGGACATAAAAATAGGTTAAATTCTCTTTTTGAATCAATCGTACTTTTGATCATACAGGTAAACCCGTACTGACGCCATGCATATCCGTTATTTGAGTGTACATGTATTGGTTTTAGTGTGAGTTCAATTAATCATGTAAACCATCCGTTTAATTCGCCATGAAAATTCGTCATTTGAGCGAACATGTTTTGTTGTGATCGAGTTCCATTCTCCTTTTGGTTAAATCTTGCGGTCAATCATGTAAACCCTTTTGAGTAAGAACAAACATTTAGTGCATCGATAGGAGGAAATAAAAATATGTTTTAAAAATAGCAATAATCCGTCATGGAGCTTACAACTAGTATATCAGGCACACCATACTTGCTTAATCCTGACGATTATATGTGTTAGAAGACAATATTTCTTAGATAATCAGGACCCTCAAAATATATGTAATGACGCAATAAAAAAAAAACAGATAAAAGAAGGGCACCCCCACGATCCTTTCTTCGAAATTTAGCTAAATCACCTTGAGGCAACTTTGCAAATACGAACAACAAAATATGAAAATTTTGAATATCAATAATTCGCAAAAAAAGTATAGGCTTTTCCAAAGCCGCCGGAGCTAATACTGCTTTTTTTAGTCACCATGGAGCAGAAAACAAAACCTTTAACGAAAATTTAAATGTCGATTATTATCAAATTTCTAATCATTTATAACAAAATTGAAACAATTTTCATAATACAATATTTATTACTAATAACGAAAATTAAGAAAACCTATCAAAAAGGTGCTCCGCAAATCCTCAAGATGGAAAGTATTTTGCTCAAATTTTCAAAGCAGGTGGGTTTTGTTGGGAGTACCTTCTTTGTGCATCAGCTTATGGGGTGCTCTTCTATGTAAACCATTTATTCGTCACTTCTATACGTAAAACATATAACTAGTCATGTTTTCGAATAAATATGTATCGATAGTCATCATGCACATGCATATTTTCATATATTTGCGTTCCGTCGAATCTGAGTAGTTTTTTTAACATATATAACAAATATTGATAATATTCTAATAAACAAATTCATAAAAGAGGAATTAAAGAAGAATTGAACTGCTTAAAAGGAAAATCATTATATATTTTCATTAAAAAAAAAAACGAAACAAAAAGATATCTACAATTGGTCAAAGACAGAACGTTTCAAATTAATTATAAATTATTCAGAAATCATATACATAGAAGAAAGCAAATATCCACGCATCTTCCAAACGCCATCACCGTTGTTCTCACACTTAGTCTTCTATTCGCTGGTTCCCTCGGTGCCTTCATTTATGTGTATCTCGCCGTTGGGGAGAAGTTGTTTCTCATTGCGCCTGCGGTCTTTCTGTTTGTCATCTTCATTATGCTGGCTAATAGGTGAGTATGGAATGCATTAATTTGGTTCTATATTTGGTATATTTTTTCATGTTTAATATATATGTAAAATAAAAGAGAAAAAAAACTATTGCGAAAAGCATTGGTTTACAGTGACTATGTGGCCGAAACATTGCAAAAGATTATGTTTTTAATTTCTTAAGCATTGTAGAGTTACATTTTAATAATTTAACTCGTTATGCATAACCGTTATATACATAGTTTTTCTTCAACATATAAATTGAACCAATATTTCTTTGAAGTAATATAATTTAATGGTTTAGGATATTTTTCTATAAAAACACACATACATCTCATGAGCATAACAAACTTAACTGTTTTTCTAGCCTCTCCACACTGTATCCAGTACTAGCGAGTGGTCGTATAAAGTGGCTATTTCGATCGCCACTTTCGGTTTTCGCTGTTTCTGTTTTGTAATGAAATCGCAGGAAGTAGCATTCGCAATCGCTGTTTTTGTGTAACCACTACATTAATTACCTTTTCTTGATCCCCAGAGTCTCTGTGCTTTGGATCCATTGCCTCAAGAAGAAACTATGCTGCTGCACACGAGATTCCATTTGTCGTAGTCGCAAACCAAACAAAGTGGGACCCGCCGAGCCGAAAGGCATGCACACGCAAACCATGGACAGCAAGCGGATCCAGACAGATCCGGATGAGAAGTATGGAGATGGCAAGATCGTCAAGGAAATTGACTGTGTGTGAAGTTTTGAAAATAAAATACAACGTTTTGTGAATGCAAATTTGTCAAGAAAATTGACTGTGTGTGAATTTTGTAATAGAGTGTAACATTATTTTTTGTGAAGACAAAACCATAAGGCACCTTTGACTGGGTGTGATTTTTGTAATAAGAGTTTAACGTTTTGCGAGGGCAAAATCATCAGGACGATTGAGTGAGTCATTTAAGGTACAAAATCGGACGTTTTTGAGATGAAAAATCAACAGGAAAATTGATTGAGTTATTTAGGTTTCGAAATGGGACGTTTTGCGAATGCAAAACCATAAGGACAATTGACTGTGTGTGATTTTGTTAATAAAGTGTAACTGAAAAATCATCAGGAAAATTAAACATCAACGATTTGTGAATGCTAAATCACCAGGAAATCAGCTGAGTTGAGTTAAATGTTAAAATAAAAAAATGAAGGGTATGGTCTCTCGATTTCCTATTGTTTAACATAATATCTTAAGCATAAGGTTGTCAGGTGATAGACGAACCCATTTTTCTGGATGTCCCTATTTATAGTGGCGTCCCTATATTCGGACGTCCCAGTTTAGAGGACTTCAAGTGTTATTTTGTATAGTTATGTTTCGTGTGTCTCTTAAGCTGAATAAATGTGGTTTTAACTTAGATTGGTATTGGTTATTTTGTAAAATACAGATGAATGCATATACAATTGGGTTAAGCAGCAAGATATTAATATTTTGTTAAGAACACCCTTGTGTTCCTCGAAAAACGTGTTCCTTTTCTAAATTGATCTACATGTATCTACACAATTTTTGAAATGGCCTTTTAGCTACTAGACTTTGAGAAACACCTTTCGAAATTATGTTATAGTTTTATCAATTCTTTTGTTTTTTTTTTCTAATATAATATGAGATATGTAAAAGTAGCTAGTCAATGCACAATAAAAATAAGTCAACACATCGTAATTTTCAAGAAGGGCACCCCACGACATATTTTTCAAAAAGTGCTTAAATCACCTTAAAACAACTTTATTAAGACGAACAACAACAAAATACTCCTTTTTGAACATAACATTTTCGCAAAAAGGTGTTCCTTTTTTCCAAGCCAGCTGAGCTGTTCCTCCATTTCTAGCCAGCTTGGAGCAGAAAAGGAACACCTTTTGCAAAATTCAAAATGCTGAATATAACT